>JAHRHJ020003226.1:0-226050 GCA_019776745.2 Taxus chinensis
AGATTAAACACATATAGATCTAACGTAAGGAAGATCTAATGTATAACACAGCTATTGAGTACAAAGTCTGAATA
The DNA here is from genome assembly GCA_019776745.2 of Taxus chinensis. Taxonomy (NCBI): domain Eukaryota; kingdom Viridiplantae; phylum Streptophyta; class Pinopsida; order Cupressales; family Taxaceae; genus Taxus; species Taxus chinensis. The sequence continues at coordinate 75 of JAHRHJ020003226.1, forward strand.
ATTGTATTACTGTTCTTTTCTGTTACAAGAAAGCTCAAAGTCTTTCTCTCCTCACTTCTATTTCTATCTGAAAAATGTTCACCCCGAATACAACAAGTATTCTCATATTTATAGAAGATGAGAGAGAGAGAAGGAAAAATGGAGCCAACCACTTATTTACAAAGATATTTACAAAATATCTAAAAGTCATGTTGACTTTGACAACTAGGATGGATGACATCATCCCATGATGCAACATGGATGATGTCATCATTTGTGCCAACACATTTTAGACATTTCGAAAAGAAAGTCGGAGAATAGAGAGAGGAAGAAGGAGAAGAAGAAGAAGAAACTATTCATCATCATCATCTTGCGGCCGAAAAGGGGTCGCCTATTTCTGATGCTGCTTAGGAGATGAGATGTGAAACTGAGTGCGGTATTCCAAGAACTTGCTGATCATCAGCCCAAATTGATCCTGTGATGGATCCTTGTGCCGTTCACTGATTGCTTCGCAAGTCTCCCGCTCATCTATGAGCTTTTCTGGGATTTTGGAATAATCTTTCCCTGCCTCGATAAGGAACCCGATGAAGTCCCTACAGGCCAGTAGGTTGTTGATAGATTCAGTGTCGAATGTGACCTCTGGCCCTGTCCCTTGAGAAGCTATCTCCTTGAAAATCCGGATAGTGTCATCAGCTGATCTCAAGGTAAGGGAAGGAGAGAGCAACCCTGGAGTCATGGCGAGGACAATTTTCTCCATTTGATGCATTGCATCCAGGGCCTCTTCCTTTACCTTGTCTATCTTTTCCAGAATGAATTCCAGCTGATCTATCCGATAGTCCAGAGTGGACATAGTTTTGTTGAGGGCCCTTGGATGGCCGAATACTCCGAACTTGACCAGATCTTCGACTGAACAGTCAAACATTTGTTGGAAGGTCTCGTGCTGGAGTCTAGCATGCTCTAGCTCTTCTGATATCGGACCCGCTAATGCTTGGAGTTCCTTATTCGCCTTTCCGATGTTTAGGTATAAACTGATATACTCGGCGATTACTCTTTCACTATCCTTGAGGATTTGGCTCCTCCAAGCAGAAACGGCCATACCCTGCTCGCCGATCTTTGAATACTCATTGATCTTCTCCTGACTGAGCAGCTCAGGAGTCTCGGCGGCAGTTGTGGGAGGTGCACTTCCCATCTTCTGTAAGGCTTGAAGCAGGTATTTGTTCTGCTCCTTCAGTAGCCTTTTCTCCTCTTTCGTTTCCTGAAGCTTTTTGCAGAGTGCATCAACTGCGGAAAGAGCTTCCCCCTGGAGACTTTCAGAGGATGTCCCCATTGTGACTTGGGTCACGGTGAAATCTGTCGGAGACAGATCTTCTTTCTCTTTGAGGGGGTCGGGGTACGCTATTTCCATGACTCTCTCACCTGCAGCGCTCTTCGAGAAGCGTGTAACCGGCTTCTGTTTCTTTGCTCCTTTAGCTGGAATGACCGAAAAGTCCATCGGAGCGATGGGGACTTTCCTCTTTTGTTGGCTCAACTGCTGAGAGATCCAAGCTGGTCCTATAGAAGAAGGACCAGAGACAGAGGGGGAGGCAGTAACGGTAGAGGAGGGGAAAAACGTGGAGACACGCGGCGGCGGCATTGAAAGAATAGCCGAAGAAGTGTCCACGGGAGGAAGGGAAACCGCAACTGCAGAAGACATAGGAAGGGAAGGGAGCTCGGAGATGAGGGAAGAAATAGAGGAAGACAAATCAGCGAGGGAGGAGAAGATAGATGAAGAAGCAGGGGAAAGGGTAGAAGAAGGGGCAGAGGACACGACCAAAGGGGTGGTCGTTTGAGTCACTCGAGGAGGGGAAGGAAGAGAAGAAGAAGGGATAGAAGGGACCTCTGAAGTTGTAGCGACGCCGACATCCTGGGTGGATGGGCGTATAGGACTATCCTCTGTCAATTCTTCCTCCAGAGTTATAACCTGTTCTGGCTCTGAGGGAAGAGGACTTTCAGGGGCTTCTTCCTGAATGGTGCTAGTTTCACCTTCTGCACCTTTGCCTTTCAGCTGCTTCTTGGACCTTGGAGGTGCATTGCCCAACGGGGAAGTTGTGAAATCTACCCCTAGGTAGATTAGTCCGTTCATGCGGCACCAATGCTCTGTTCTCCGCATAGTCTCTTTGACCCTCTCCTCAATTGTTTGAGGAGCCTTGTTCCTGTCAATGGCCGGGAAGGGCCAATTGTCCCCATCTGTGTCATTATACACCTTATCTACTTCATCTTCCGTAGTCTGGAAGCCTTCGGGGACAATGGCCACTCCGTATTGGATGATTTCCGCCAATGCCAAGCGAGAGTGATCCTTTCTTCTGAGTTCCGCCTCATGGAGAACGTCAATGTAAATATCCTCAATTTGAGGGACATGGATCGGATCGAGCTTCGCTTTTGGCAGGCAGCTTCTTGGGTCGAAGGTAGGCCTGGCTGGGAAGTCATGCTTCAAGTTGAGTAGCTCCAGCTCTGCGAACATTTCCTTCACCTTATGGTGGGTGGAGCATGTGTATCGGCCCACTGTGAGGGGGAAAGGAGTTCCACCCTTCTTTCTTTTGAGGCACTTCTCATGGTATGTGACCAGCTGCCTTGACAGTTCTAGTAGAATCAGCTTAGGCCCAGCATACCTTGGTAGCCTGGTTGGCTCTCCCAAAAAGTTGGCAGCCCTCAGATAGGTGAACGTGGGAAATTGGGTGAACAGGGCCCCCCATTTCTCTGTGACTGCCACTATGTTTTTGGTCGTCCGGCTATGAGTCATGTTTGGCCTCAGTAGGCAGATGACATGATAGAAGAATGCATCGTTAACTTTTGTGAAATGTTGGATGCTATTCTCCAGCCTCAGCTCTGGGTAGTAATCAAATATCTTGGCCTGAGGCCATACTCCACTTCGGTTCAGCCCCGGATAATCCCTTGCCGACGCTGCAGCGTAGACTACATAGGAGTTCATATGGAACACTCCTGTTGTGGCGAACTGTTGTAGCTGCTCAGAGATGGTGCTGCTTATTATTTCACCCCAGCAAAAGCGCTGATCGGGTAAATTTTTATTCATTGTCTCCAAGTACCGCAGCATCCACTTATGGAAATAGTGGGCATCTGAAAGCCCGAAGACTCTGCTCAGGAAGGTGATAGTATCGCTGAGCTCCTCTGAGAAATCACTTCGGTGGATAGTCTGTGGCCACCGGGTCACCACCTTCTTGTTCTTTAGGTAGACCTCATTCATCAACTGCATGCACTGGTCTTCGTTGTCTTCCCAGGCCTTGATGCATTCTTGTTGGCTAACAGCCACGAAGTTCCGGTGGTGAGGGATGCCGAGCATTATTTCAAAATGACGGGCAGTGAGGTTTATGACTACCTCGCCCTTGCTATTTTCGACACATCTTGTGTCTTTGTTGTAACATTGGGCAATCACCATCATGAATTCGTTGTTGACAGCGCTGACGGGGATTCCTCCGGCGAAGTGCAGGGCACTGCCTATTAACTTGTCCATCCATGGACTTCTTGTAACTTTCTGAGTCCTAACCCAGAATTCCTCCATGTCAATGTGACCCAATTCTGAGTCTCTGACATCCATACTGCACTCAGCCTGTGATTCGGGCATCCTGACCCTCTGATATTTGTATTTCATCTCTTCTTCTGTCAGCTTAGCCTTTCCTCTTGGTTTGGTGGGTTTCTTGCTTGACGTAGACATGTGTTCTTTCGAACTCAGTTGCTGATCTGCATGAAGAAGAAGTGAGACCCAATCCACAAAGGTTGAATTAGTCATTTGATCTTCCATTGGAATGCTAGCAGAAGAAAGAGTTAGAGATTTTAAGGCTCAGGGCGCAGGGCGCATGAAAATTGCATGTTGCAGGCCAAATGGATAAGGCGCACAGAAAAAGAGTGTTGCAGAGGTTATACTGGCGCCAAAGGCGCATGGCGCACGGATGTAGCAGATTGCATTTTATAGCAGGGCGCATGAAAATTGTGTGTTACATTGGGATTCGGTGCGCCCTTTGGCGCATGGATGGATCGTGTAACATGGACTTTTTGTGCGCCAAAGGGTGGCGCGGCCAAAAGGGTTTACAAAACATCATGTTACTGCAATCGGGGGTGCGCCCGCGCCTTTATAGCTTTATACTTGCGCGAATAAGGCTTGTGTTGCATGGAAGCTGGGTGCGCCCTTTGGCGCATGGAAACGGGATGTAACATGGATAAATGGTGCGCCAAAGGCTTTTAAGGGGGGGCGCGGGATCGACACTTGTAGCATGCGAGAAAGGCGCGCCTTGAGGGCGCATGAGTTCTAGATGCAGCATGACAAATGGGTGCGCCATTGGCGCGGGTTTTGATCATGTAACAGGGCGGGTAGATGCGCCAAAGGGGCGCAACTGTTTTTAGTGTAACAAGGACGCGCCAGTGCGCCACAGAACTAAACTCATAGCTCAAACCTTTTCTTTCTTTCCTCCATTTCAAAGGTTGCGTGGACATATAAGATTTCATAAAAAGATTTTCAGACCAAGCCTTTTCAAAACAACACTCTTTACCAGTAGATCTGGAAAGAGGGAGGGAAGGGAGGAGGAAAAAAAGAAGAAAATGAGACAGGACAGCACAGGGGAGGAGCTAGCTTAATCATAATCTCATTTTAAAACCGGCCAGCAAGCCAAAACACAGACCAAGAACACTCAAAGAACCGAAAGCACAAAACGGAGAAGAGGGAGAACCTCTCACCTTGGATATATAGCAAAAGTTTGGAGAGCGGGTCCACAGGGCGATGAAAACGACGGAGCAGAGGCTGACAAGTCCAGAACGATCACGTGCTTTGCAAAAGAATGAAAATGACATTGGGCGCGCACGTATATTTATAGAAAAACTGGTCATCAATGCGCCAACCACTTTTGAAATGGCGCATGAAAGTTGCTGTCGACAGGGGAAAGCGTGCGCCCTTTGCACGAAAGTATTTGACAACAGAAGATTGAGCGCCCTTTGGCGCACCATATGCATTGTCGACATGAAGTTATGTGCGCCCTTTGGCGCACCAAAACTTTGTGTTGCAGCGAGATTATGTGCGCCCTTTGGCGCACCGAAAAGTGGCGCAACAAAAGCAATGTCAACAATAAGGCGCATGCACCTTGGCGCACGCAAAAGAGACTCAACATCCTTTGGCGCACCGAAAGACATGCTAACATGGAAAACCATGCGCCAAAGGCTTTTAAGTGGGCGCACCAAAACTTTGTGTTGCAAGGCAAATCCATGCGCCCAGCCAAAAAAGGCTCAAAAAGACTAAGTTCGAAAACTAGATTTCCCGGGAAGGGATTTTACAACGTTTCGAACGCGAAGGATCCCTAACGAGGGATCGAAACAAAATTTTCGGTATGGTTATCGGTAAAATTGCCCTTGTCAATTTTACGGGATAACAACTATATATAATGCAAAATGCGTACGCGTTATAATGCATACGTGTTATGTGTTTTTTTTACTTTTTCCAAGGCATGCCACTAGGCTTGGATCCAGTTTGGATCCTCAAGCTTGAGGCATAGACCTACAAAAACACAACAAACCACATGTTTTTACAGAAAAATGGTAAAATACCTATTCTGCCACAATAAACCAAATTAAAACGATCAACCAATTTAACAAAAATATGACTAGGAGGTTGAGCAGACTTTCTTATTTCTAAAAATACGATTTTTCAAATTTTCTAACCAACATAATGTTTCCATACTAATTATTTTCTAATTATGCCTTTTTGTAGCTATTTTTTGGAGTTCATACACATCTATCTTTCTTTGTGTATCTTTTTTGTGAATCATCTAAATTGAATTAAAAACATGTAGGCCCAAACTAGGAATAATTCTATACATATTAAAAAAAAATAATTTTTTGATATTTTTGGGGTGGTTAGGGGGGCACGGTCACGGGGTTTCCTTAATCCCTTCCCTAAACCCTTTCCTGGGCGCCTTCTCCTTTTGTGCCTTTCTTCAACTAAAAATGTCCTCAAAAAATTTCTAACACAAACTAGATGCTACTATGGCCAATATTTCTAGGGGCCCAACAGGGTTTTGAGAGGTGAGGATGAGTTAGGGTTGCTCAGGATGGATAAAAGGGTGGGTGGTAGGTGGAAAGTCATTAAATAAAGGCCAAGGGGAGGTTAAAACAATTAAATGAGGAGCACTAGGGATGGTAAATTTAGACATTTGAGGGACTTAGACTTATCTATATTCAATAAAATTGGGGAGCTTAGAAATTAGACTCAAAATGCTACTGATTCAGGGATGTTAGGGAAGCATCTTCTAATTTTAAGGGTGACTATTTCGAGATGGGACTCGTACAGGTGGAGATTTAACAATTAAATAGGATACATGCATCCACTTATAGGAGGGACTTTTGGGCCCCCCCATACTTGGTGCACTTAGAGAGGTCAGATATATAACTCTATGATCAAGTGATGATGATAGGTAGTAAAACACGGGGTTAACCCCCATACGATACCTTTTAAATTGCATGTGCACATTTATAGCTTTTTCTAGCCACCTGTTGAAATTTCTTTCGTCATCCCTTTCAATGGGCATGAATGTTTCATTATATTATATTTGATATGAATAAATGGTAGATACTCTTGTTTCTCTCCTCTTAATAAATCAGTCATGGTAGTTTAGTCATTGCAATAGCAACCGAGCTTGAAAGATTTGGACACATAGTATATATAGGATGTTTCATAGGCCTCTAAATCTGGAAGGTCCTTTCACATGATGTGGAAAGCCAACGATGCAATTAATATTTTGAAGGGATTACATCCCCAACTATGATGGAGCTTAAATCCATCCCAATTTTTTACATGTGAAGAAATAATTTCAGGAACAATCGAAACAACTACCATTTGTTTGCCAAAATAGTAGTGCCAGGAAATGAGCCTTTCAATAAATTTGCATATTTATGATTTCAGAACCGAAATAATTTATTTACTGCCTTTAATACATATGTATTAATGAATGGATTTAACAAATATCTTTGAATGATATTCCGAAGTAGAGTAAAGAACGAATATCATGAATCGTAATACATAAAATATGCATATAGAACCTTAATCTATGACCAATATTGATTCAATCCTTCCAAAAAATCTTGATCTAAGTTGTTCTGCAAGTTGGCAGCAAATATCATTGACTAGGGACTAAAAAAGTTCATTCATGATGTAACACATGAGATATCATTTCTACATAATACACCCCGCCCCTAAAATATGGATTTTATCTTTCCATCCAATTTGATTTGATAAACTCCAGCGTATGGGAAAAATTATCCATGTATCTATAGTATAGGTTACAAAATAGACCATAGAAATTGCAAATGATGTCACAAAGGGGTAAAGCCAAATGTGGCACATCCAGATGATTAATGACACTAATTTGATATTTATCTCAACCAAATCCTATATTAAGGTAGGAAAGAGTTGATGATACTTATGGATAAGTAATCATAGTGAGGTGATTCTTCTTCACCTGTCTTGAAGGTTTATTTGGAAACAAATAAGAGGTCATGGTTAACCTCTTCTACTCTTATGTGACTCTGTGAGACCTAGGGGAGATGGCACCTTGGAGCAACCTTAAATAAATTTCAAATAAATAGAGATTAGATAAGTATAATCAGCTTATACCTTGACCAAGTAGCCTAACCATTATGAATTCCCACCAAATTTACTATCACTAGAACATATTCATAAAACTACCTAAGAATGGGAAAAGGTTACACTCAAAACATATGATAATAACAAAGATATCCATAATCTATAAGCTAACTCTCTCACGAACAATTAATGTTTCAAATGAAAGCTTATAAACATGAATTTCCAAATTATAATGGTTGAAACCTTAGGAATTTTCATAATGAAAGTGAGATTTCAAGTAAGCATGGAGGTGAAATGAAATTTTTTAACAAAATGAAAGTGATTAGATGAACTATGATCAATTGACTAAATCCATTGGGCAAGGAGTTACCATAATTCAAATCAAGTGAGCTAATGATAACCATCAAGAGAACAACAATCTACATAATTGCTACAAATTCACCATGTTTAATTCAGAGCAAATAATGAATGATCCTACACGTACATTTCATCACCAATTAACAAGACATCATAAAATGACAATGTAAGATGATATTAAACTTTGCAGGATAAAAGAAAGATGAAAGCATGCATGAAGGCCTACAAGGATTTTGTAATTCAACACTCATACGAATGTCTACACAACACTAACAAGCACAAATTCTTGACTACCAACAATGATTTACACATTCAAAGTTTTTCTGATAACAAAAACATAACACTTGCTCAACATTCCACAATGTTTTCTCTTTGAACAAGGAAAGATTATCACTATTCAATTGCTTAGAAAACTAGAAAGCATAAATGCTCAAATCAAGATAACAACCAAGTTTACTCAATAGCCAAAAGATAATTATGGGGAGATTTTTCTCCACTTTATACAATTTCCTTTGTAAAGGTGCACAACAAAGGTACTCAGAATATTCTCTCAAAGGTCATAAAAGGTCAAAAAAATCCACTTTGTGCATTCGCCAGGTGAAAATAAATTGATCAACCAATGGGAGGAGAGATAGCATGTCCAGATCAAACTTCCACCAAATTCACCTTGAAAGAAACAAATAGTTTTTTTGAAATAATCAGATGGATTAAATTTGGCCTAAAATGCTGACCATGTGAGAAAGATAAATAAATGGTAATCCACGAAAACAAATTGCACATCCAAAAGATCAGGAGAATGATGGAGGGAAAGTTGCTACCCCTGTGAATTGAATGAAATTCCACCTTCGGATCAATATGAACGCTTTATCTAATTCCCAACTGATCATAAGTCTCAAAAACTGTGTCAAATGGGCCCTAGATTAATATCCCAACCAAGAACAAATGGTTTTGCAAGTGCTTCAGTTCTTACATACTGGAGTTGACTTGGATGCTTTCAAACAATCCTTTTGGAGCCCAATTGATCAAGGGTAAGAACTTAGTCAAAAAATATTTGCCACTAACTGCTCATCAATCTTCTCAATTGTTTTTCCCAAAATGTAGAACCATAGAGGACAACACTCTCTCCCATAGACGTTTCTAATGATACCGATCACAAGTCATTTGGAGCTTCTAGTGAAAAGTTATTATCAAAAAACATAATGCCTCAATCGTGAATTTTATGGAGCCTACTATTGTTTAGCTTCCCTGAGCTTTATTTTTCACTAAGCTTGGCTATCAAATTTAACTTAGTCAAAATATCCTATGACCACCCACCTTCCACCACGTATCCTCTTAGAAGATTTAGGTATTCTCAGGCTCTTAGGATCACAATCACCTTGATCTAAACTTTCTTATTGTTCCAAGTGACATGTGATTGGTCCACGCGGAAAATTAATGTATTTTCAATGTTCACGGGGTCACCTCGGAGTCTCGGAAATTTCCTTGTAGTCTTAACAAGACCTCATACACCCAAGATCACAAGATTGTGAGCTTTTTTCCTTGATTGTTTGATGCTTGAGCTTCTCGATCCTCCGGGACCATATGATTACCGTAATTGGACAAATCCACATGAATTCATGGTTCATGATAGCTTTTCGCGATATCGGGTCTTCCTGCCTCTCTAGCTTAAACCATTCAATCTTGATGAGAAATGACGTGCAACCTTGGGTTATTTCTCGAGGTTTCGGGGATCCATGATCTTTATTGGATGATTTGCAACTTCACGGGAAACCCAAGCTTTCAAGAATGCACTAGTGAAATATCCCTTGTGGGATATTACCTTGAAATTCACAAAATATTGTATAAAATAACCACGAACTAAATTATAATGTGATTTTTTGGAATTTTATGACGGCAATATGACATGTCAAAATTTTTTTGGGTAATTTTGCAACATGCCAGAATCACTTCAGCAGTACCCATTGAAGCTTCAAACAACTTGATTATATAGAACAATAAATCATGTTGCTAAGTCCCCTCAAATACTTTTTCTAAGTCTCCCTGTTTGAGAGGTTTAGCAATTTTAGGGAGAAAATGAGAGAAAAATAAGTTGACAGTAATTTCCAAAATACGGTTGATCAGTTGGGAAAACATGATGGAAATGAATTCTAAGCATCCTATGTCCTCCAAGGGGCTGAAAGTCATAATCATTTGGGACAAAAACCCCTCCAAAATGCTCCTCAAATCTAGGCTGAAAGAAAAAAAATCAAATAGTTGTTGGGAAATCTGGGACACTAAAACCCTTCGGAAAAAATGTCCGGTTCAAAGTTACCTGGAACTAAATTTACTGATTGCTCTCTGCAGATCTGATCAGCAAAAATGGGACAATCGGGCCCAAAATATGCAAACTAGGGAGGATCTTTCAGTCCATCCGAAGCAAAGTGGGACAAGCTAGGGCTTTCACCAAAAGCTAGCGAACCGGTGGGATCACTCCGAAATGAAAGAAAATGCAAACATCAAATGGGACATCTGGGATCAAATAGGTGAGTGCGAATGAATGCCCCTTTCTCTCCCCCAAGCACTTCCCGAACTTTTCATGACAACAAAGGGCCCAAAATCAAATGGGACATCCGTAGGACAAATGGTTGTCACGCGAAGGGCGCGAAAGAGCTGACAGGACCCATGAAGACCAATCAGAAACTGCCACGTGTCCTCACAGGAGAAAAAGTCAAAAGGTCAAAGGGGCGAGTTTTCGAGCGCTGAACCGAACCAATGAAATGGTGCCACGTGTCCAAGTTTAAGGGGCCCACAAGTAATTTCAAAAGGAAAGCCCACGAAAGGTGGAGGACAGAGAATTTCTCGTCCAATCAGCACGTGCCACGTGTCATCCAGACGGTGAAGAGCATGGGAAATTTTTCTTATTTTTAAAATCCTGTTTTGGTCTGTTCCGTGCCCTAAATCTTCAGATCACCATATCTTTTGATCCAGAGCTCAGGATTTCCACGTTCTTTATATCAACGGAAAGCTGTTGAAATTCTCTACATGATTCTGGGGTCAAATCTCAAGTTTTGGTGTAGTTTGGAGAGAGAAAATCAAGAAACGGCTCTGGCACGTAGTGATACGGCCAGAAGTGACGCTTCAACAACCAGCTTTAATGCAGCAGACAGCCCGCCGTTTTGCCAGGATCCGCCGCTTCTACCATAATGAGATGATTTAAAATACGACCTGGTGGGTGGTTGGAGTAGATCTGACTTTCCTCTTTCCTCCTTCTCTCATTCTTCCTATATATTGTAAGGAGTGGCAAAATATAAAACAGGTTGTTCATTCTTTCGGCTGGGCCCTCCCTTCTTTTCTTCTCTAGGGTTGAAAATGGAGTTCGAACCTCCTCCCTTGCTCTGTAATGGCGTTTTTACCTTTTACTATTGAAATGATGTTCTGTGCAAACTTCTGGAGCAACAAAACGTGTTTTGTGATGCATCTGTCCATCCTTGCTCGTTTTTGCTTGTTCTCTTCTTGCCTCTCTTCATTGCAGGTATCTGTGCATGTTCAAATGTTCATTGCAGGTTTGGAGCTGTGTTCATGGAGTTTTGGGACATTTTCTGTGTGAAATCTATCCTTGGGCCTGTGATGCATCTGTCCATCCTTCCCATTGCTCACCTCTCTTTGTCCCATGACAGTTTTGATAGATGTTCAACATTCTCCTTCTCTGGTGTATCACCGTTTTAGTGTAGGCTTTTGCTGTTTTTCCCTTCTCTCTCTCTCTCTGTCTCCTTGGCATGGTTAGATTAGGATTAGATTAGCTTGCCTGCACTGGAATAGCTTGTGGCAGGTAGTTTAGGAGCAGGAACCAGCCTTCTCTGGAGATTCCTCTCTCGGTTTTACAAGTCCCACGCTTGGAGAGAGGTTTCCATGTTGTGCAATCACACTGGATGCCTGAACATCAACCTAGAAGCCTGATGTGCGTCCAGGGGTGCTGTGATTTTGCATCAACAGTTTTGGCACGCCCGGTGGGACCTTAGAGGTCTTTCACTTCATCTTTTGCAGGTTGATGTGTTCCTGTGAAGATTTCAGCCTTTGGAGGCACTTGCAAACACATCTGGCGACTCCATCTGGTCAACAACCCATCTCTGAAGTTGCAGACCTTCCTTTCCATTCATTTTCATTCATTTTTCATTCATCCTTCTTTCCATCTCTTTCATTCATATGAACTAATAAACCATTCTTTGAAGTTGTGCAATCATGACTTCATTTCCATCATGGAGCTCACATGTCAACAACAGCAGTATATTCCACCTCCAACATGTTTTACAAATCCTCCAGATCAGCATGAACATATTCATATGACAAGCCCAGCAGCAATGCCAAAGTCAGTTTGGAATTTATAAGCTTTCCAAGAGCAAGAGTATGCATATAATGAAGACAATCAGATGCAAGATGCTGGTCTGTTGGAGAAAATCCAAAAGATGGAGGTACAGATGGTGCAGTCCAGGGCTCAGCACAAATGAAAGCTTTTGGAATCGGTTGCATGGAGCACCCTGTCCATGGATGGGACCTTTTCCAAGACACTTCAGCCCTCAGGAGAAGCTTGACTTCATGATTGCAATGCTGCCTTTGCTTGCAAATGGATTTTAGAAATATAGAGTGTACAGACTTGTTATTGAACAACCTTGTCAATGGGTAAGTTCTACACCATCATCATGCCTTTTTTTCCTCTTTCCCATTTTTTCAAGCAGCACCATCTCATTTAAACTCCCCATCTGCTGTCCCATTGGTGTTGAATCCATGTCTCCACCTCTCAGTCTTCCACCACATCTCAATTCTTCTTTCCTTTTCCCTTCCAAACAGTCATCCCCTCCACAAGAGCTAACAGAAATACCCCCTCCTCCAAAGAAACAAGAGGTTTCACCTCCTCCACCACCACAAAAAATGTGCAAATCATTTATTGAGTTTCAACCAATCCCTCCTCTTGCATTCCCAATTTCATGTGGGGAAGAAGAAATTGAAAAAATCAGTCATCAAGGACAGCAAGAAGAAGAGCCCAGCTAAGAAAAGAAATGACAGATGACTTGAAGGTTTGGGCTACCAAATTTGGGATGACAAAGATCCCCTTGATGGTTAAGCCTACAGAAGAGGCTAAGGTTGAACAAATGGTGGTGAGGACTGATTTTGTTGCAGCAGAAGAAGAAGATCTTGCAGCCCCAACTTGTCCTCTAGAGCAGCAGATTGAAGAGTTTGACTTGACAAACTTCATGCTGGAGAAAGAGTTCAATCAAGAGCAAGATTGCCTTCAAACATTAGAGGAAGGAAGAAGCTGCTCCAAATCCAAAAGAATCTAGGAGCACATTCTAGCTGTGGAGGAGAAAAGTGCAGATCCAAGGGCTTTGAGCACAAAGCAGGCTACAGGAGAACCTTCAGTTCTTCTTTCTACTTCATCTCTCTCAAGTTCTAGTACTGAAGAGGAGTTTGATCTCTCAAACTCAATGTTGGAGAGTGAAAGAAACCATGATGGTCAAGTTGCAGATCAAGAGGACACCATGGAGGAAGTTGACACATTTGAGCAGCAGGACAGCAATGAGGCAATTTACCTGTCTGATTTGGAGGACTGTTTTGATGGAGAAGAGCCGGTTGAGTTTTCACCATTCTCTCTTTCATCATCCACATTCCAAACACAAGAGGCTGCTGTCATGAAGGAGAACATTCATTTGCAGCAGCCTGCATCTTATAGCAGCCCTTTGGAATCAAAATTGGAAGACTTTAATCTTCCATGTTCTTCATTGGAGGAAGAGAAAGGCAGAAGGAATTGGTACCATTTCTTCCACACCATCCATTCAAGGTCTACAAGAAGACTCCATTTTTGGAGTTGAAAATCAGAGCTATGGGCATATCAAATGGATCAGACCTTGCCCAATCAGGTATTTGGCTTCATTGGAGCCAAAGGAGAAGCCACAACCAGTCATGCTTGCTTCTGAGCATGAGGATGAGCTAAAAAGTACCAAGGATCAGCTGTCATACCTCTCCAATCCAAATGCAGAGCAACTAAAAGAGGTATTGGATTTTGTTCAGTTGATACCTTGATGATTTGGGTAGAAGACCAGCTTCTTGTTGATTTTCCACTCCATCCAAACAGCCATGATCAGTGCCAAATCAGTTGCATGGCTGCTAATTTTGAAGAAAGGGAAGCTATTTCTCACAACCAGTTGCAGGGTTTGTTTAGCTTGCCTTTGCTTCCAGTTAAAGTAGAGTAGGTAGGTTTGCTTTCAGCAGAAGAAGTGCTTGTGCACACTCTGCATGTTCCATTTGGAGCATGTATGATTTTCAGTTTTGTACATAGTTTTGGTGTTGCTGGTTTTGCTCCTGCACAGTACATTTCAGTGGCATTTTGGTGAGAACAACTCCATTTCAGTGGGTTTCAAGTGGCTCAGAGGGAGGTTTTCAAAGTTCAGATCAGTTGCAGGTTACAACTCATGACTCCATGCCCAATGGATGCTTCAGGCTACTGATCATTCATCTAGCAGGCAGATGACCCCGCTGAGTCGCCAAACTGTTGTCAAAATTTCTCCCCCCTGGGTAATTTTGATAACATGCCTCAGAATATTTATTCAAGTCCCAGGAAAATTGATTGATTCGGGGCCAAAAATCATGTTGCTAGAGTCCCCTCAAATATTTTCTAAGTTCCCTGTCCAAGAAGAAAAGAGCAAGCTCTGAGAAAATGTGAAAAAAGGTTGCAGAAAGGCAAGTAGGTTGATCCAGGAAAAAATCATAAAAATGGCTAAGTCCTAGTCCTAGGGGCAGTCGGGACATTTGGGACAAAGGGGGAAAACCGGCTTGAAAAATTGGCTAAGTGTTTTGCGAGTTTTTCAAAGGACCCAAGTTGGCACAAACAGCCCGCAAAGGAACATGACAACAGGGACATCTGGGACAAAAGTACGCGGTGGGGGGAGAAAAAAGTTGCTAAGGTTCGAAAGAGAAAAAATTGGCTAACTGCTGAAGGGACGCAAATGGGACAATCGGGCCAAAAATGAACCGGCCGAACTGGAGAAAAGAGTCCAGTCAGTCCGAAGCAAAGTGGGACCAAAATCGGGCCAAAAATGATCCCGCGCTCCTGGCCGAATACGCCGCCGAACATGAGTCCCAGACCGGTCCAAAAATTGCAAATGGGACATCTGGGACAAATGGACGCGAAATGCCCGAACCGGCCGAAATCCAAAAAATCAAATGGGACATTGGGACAAATGGAGAAACGCGAAGGAGTGGCCAGGAGAAGGACCAATCAGAAACTGCCACGTGTCCTCACAGGAGAAAATTTTTGGTCAAAAGTTTTCAAAGGGGCGAGTTATCGAGCGCTGAACCGAACCAATGGAAATGGCGCCACGTGTCCAAGTTTAAGGGGCCCACAAGAAAATTTCAAAAGGAAAGCCCGTGGAAAGACGGAGGAGAGAGAATTGCTCGTCCAATCAGCACGTGCCACGTGTCGTCCAAGAAGGTGAAGAGCGGGAAAACATTTTAAAATCCGTTTTGGCCTGTTTTGTGCCCTAAATCTTCAGATCGCCATATCTTTTGATCCAGAGCTCGGATTTCCACGTTCTTTATATCAACGGAAAGCTATGAAATTCTCTACATGATTCTAGGGTCAATCTTGATTTTGGTGTCAGTTTGGAGAGAGAAAATCAAGAAACTCTCTGGTACGTGTGTAATGGCCAGAAATGACGTTTCAACAACCAGCTTTTAATGCAAAATGGGACAGCTTCTTCGCTTCTTCTTCTACCAGCATGAGACATTTTCAGCAAAATGTCAACCTGGCATGGGTGGTTGGATGGTAGATCATGTTTCGATTTTTCCTCATGCTCCTTTTCTCATTCTTCCTATATCATTGTAAGGATGGCTCCTTATAAAAGTGGTTGTTCATCTTTCTTCTGCTGGGCCCGACCTTTTCTTCTCTAGGGTTGTAAAATGGAGTTCGAACCTCCTCCCTTGCTCTGTAATGGCGTTTTTGCCTTTTACTATTGGAATGATGTTCTGTGTAAACTTCTGGAGCAAAAAAACATGTTTTGTGATGCATCTGTCCATCCTTGCTCATTTTTGCTTGTTTTCTTCTTGCCTCTCTTCATTGCAGGTATTTGTGCATGTGAAAATGTTCATTGCAGGTTTGGAGCTGTGTTCATGGAGTTTTGGACATTGTATTGTGTGAAATCTTTCCTTGGGCCTGTGATGCATCTGTCCATCCTTCCCATTGCTCACCTCTCTTTGTCCCATGGCAGTTTTGATAGATGTTCAACATCCTCCTTCTCTGGTGTATCACCGTTTTAGTGTATCACCTTTTGCTTTATCTTTTCCTTTCTCTCTCTCTTCTCTCTGTCTCCTTGGCATGGTTAGATTAGGATTAGATTAGCTTGCCTGCACTGGAATAGCTTGTGGCAAAGGTAGTTTAGGAGCAGGAACCAACCTTCTCTGGAGATTCCTCTCTCATTTTACAAGTCCCACACTTGTAGAGAGGTTTCAATGTTGTGCAATCACACTGGATGCCTGAACATCAACCTAGAAGCCTGATGTGCGTCCAGGGGTGCGGTGATTTTGCATCAACACTTCCATCACTCAAGTTCATAACATTTCTACTGAGGATCAGGAAAACCCTCTTTAAGTTAGCATAACTCTTTTACACATCACCTTCTTCTTTCAAGTGTTCAAGACCAATTTAACTTGTTGTTCCATTTCAGTAAGAATTTTATGTCCAATTACCTCTCTATCCTCTAGATATCCCAACTAACAGGGGTTCTGCATTTTCTTTGTATAATTCCTAAAGGGTGCCATCTTAAGAGAAGCATGATATGTATTATTGTATGCAAATTCAACTAATGGAAGATACTCTTCCCACTTATACTGTTGATCCATGTAATACATTTGTAACATATCTTCAAAACTTGATTTACTCTTTCAGTCTACCCATCTGTTTCTGAATGATACGCAGAACTGAAAATTCATCTTAGTTCCTAGATCTGCATTAAACATTTGCCAAAATCTTGATGTTATTCTAGGATCTCTATCTGAAATGATTAATTCAGGTACTCCATGTAATCTAAATATTTTGTGTACAAATCTTCTTTCCAAAATAGGAGAATCATCCTTTAGATTTCTAACAATAAAATGTACTACCTTTGTTAGTTTATCCACAACTACTAAAATAACATCATGCTTATTTCTTCACATAGGTAACCCTTGTACAAAATCCATGCTTATTACCTACTATTTGTACTACGGTATGCTATGAGAATACAACAAACCAACTGGGTGCATATGTTTTTCCTTAACATGTTGGCACTCAAGATAATGTGTCACAAAGTTTAGAACATCCTTTTTCATTCCTTTTTAGAAATATTGTTGTTTTATATCAGCAAGCATTTTTGTAATGCCAGGGTGTCCAGAAAAAGGTAAATTATGAAATTTTGCTAACAATTTCTTTCTCAAATTATTTAGTGAAAGTACATAGACTCTGTTTTCAAATCGTAAGATTCCTTCTTTATCAAAGTGAAAACCTTTATACCTCAAATCATTCAAATCTGCAACAAGTTCTGCTTTTACTTGCTGAAAGTAAGAATCAGATTCCATAACACTTTTTACTTCATCCTTAAACTGAGTTCTTAACGTTATAAGAGTAGAAATGTGCTTCCTATGACTTAGAGCATCAACCACTCTATTTTCTTTACCCTTTATATAACTGATGTCAAAATCATATTGAGACAAAAATTCCAACCACCTTCGTTGTCTTGCATTAAGATTTGGCTGAGTGAAGATATACTTCAGTCCAAGGTGATCAGTTTTTCAATTCAAAAGGCTTACCTAAGAAGGTAATGCCTCCAAAATTGTAGTGCATGAACAATGGCAGCAAGCTCTAAATCATGTGGAGTCATAATTCAACTCATGTAACTTAAAAGTTTCATACTTTCATATGCTATGACATGACCACTTTGTAACAAAATACCTCCTAGACCTTCACTGGATGCATCAGTTACCACCATAAAATCTCCATTAGGATCTGGTACTGCAAGAATAGGTGCTGAAGTTAACTGTTCCTTCAAGGTTTTAAATGTAATTTCACATTTCTCACTCCAAACAAACTTTTTATCTTTCTTCTGTAAGGAAGTTATTGGTGCAACTTTCTTAGAAAAATCTTTTACAAATTTCATATAGTAGCCAACAAGTCCCATGAAGCTTCTAACTTCATGTACATTCTTAGTGCATAGGCCATTCTGTTATAGCTGTAATTTTTTGAAGGATCTACAACAATTCCATCTTTACTTATTACATGTCCACATAGTGCACTTTTGTGTCATAGAAAGAACATTTAGACAACTTACCAAATAATCGTCTCTTTCTCAATATTCCAAGACTATCTTCAAATGCTCATGGTGTTCCTCAATAATTTTAGAATATATGAGAATGTCATCCAAGAATACGAGCACAAATTGTCCAAGTATTCTTGAAAGATATTATTCATTAAATTCATAAAGCTGCAGGTGCATTAGTTAATCCAAAAGGTAAAATCGTAAAATCATAATATCCGTACCTTGTTCTGAAAGTTGTTTTATGAATATCCTCATCCTTAATTCGCAATTGATGATATCCATATCAAAGATCTATCTTGGAATATACCGATGCTCCACGCATCTGATCAAATAAATCATCAATCCTAGGGAGTGGGTATCTATTCTTGATTGTTTCCTTGTTTAACATTCTGTAATCAATGCACAATCTAAGTGTTCCATCTTTCTTTTTCACAAAAATTATGGGTGCTCCCCAAGGTGAAACACTTGGTCTAATCAAACCTTGAGACAAAATTTCATGCAACTGAGCCTTAAGCTCTACTAATTCTGTAGTAGTCATTTGATATGGTGCTTTAGAAATAGGTTTAGTTCCAGGCTTGATCTCAATCGTGAAATCAAATTCCCTTTTGGGTGGAAGACCTGGTAATTCTTTCTAGAAATACATCACTGAAGTCTCGTAACAGTGGATATCGTTCCATAATATCACTTACTCTCTTCCATTGATTCAGTAATTTTTACTACATATAAGGTACATCCTTTATTTTTTCCTTTTTAAGTTGCATAGCTGATAATTTTCTAACAGAAATCTCACGTTTCACACCCTGAATCTCTGTTGTTTTCTATAGGTCATCTAAACAACTAATGTGTTTTTAAAAATAGTCCACTTTAGCCTTATGTTCTGCTAACCAATTAACACCTATGATTACATCATAAGACCCCAAAGGTGCAACATAAAGATCAACCTCAGTGGAAAAGTTAGGTAAATCAAGGACTGCTCCAAAAAGACACATACTAACCGTATGAACAACATTATTCCCATACTATACAGTCCATGTTTTATCCATGTTTCCATATTTTCTTTTTAATTTTGATGCTAATTTACTAGAAATAAAACATTCAGTAGCTCTGGTATAAAAAATAATAGTTATTGGTAAGCCAAATAACTTACCAAAACTTCTATGGGTGTGGCATGTTTCTCAGCCTGCTTGTCAGCTACTGCAGTGTGTATCTTGTGCTGCTGATTACGATCATCCTTCTTCAAAGGACATTGATTTGTGTAATGATCTTTTCCACAGTTATAATAGCCTCCTACAGGTCCCTTCCTAGGCTCAGGTTTATTTCCAGCCTTAGAGTTATTGTTCTGAGCCCCATAGGACTTCTATCTGTTATTATTGTTCTTGGCAAAGTTGTTTCGTGCATTACCAACAAACTTGTTTGTTTCTACTTTCTTATTTGTATCAGATGAAAACTTACTTTTCATTCTGAATTTCTTCCATGGTCCTTTCTTGGGTGCAAGAGATGATGAAGAGGAGTTGGGATTCTTCTTCCTTACTTCCTCCTTGTGAGAAGAAATTGCCTTTAATTTCTATTCCTGCCTTATGGATTTTTCAACAACCCCTTCCATCATGGTTGGGCTGTGAACATCCACCTCTCCCCCTATAATGGGATTCAATCCCATGATGAATTTCCATATCCTGAACTTCTCATCAGTTTGGTACTGAGGCACATACTTAAGGAGTTTTGTAAATCACTCCCAATACTCAGTTACAATTAGCTTTCCTTGAGCTAAGTTCTGAAATTCAGTCATTTTTTGATCATAGTAGAGTTGTGGTAGCCATCATTTCCTAAAGTAACCTTTAAATTGGTCCCATGTGATATTAGATTCATCAATGTTCAACTCAGCCTTGCGGCTGTCCCACCATGAAGATGCTTTGTGAGAAAGTTGATATGCTCCCCATATTGCCTTTGTTTCTTCTGAGAAATTTCTTATTGCAAAGTATTTCTCCATTTCACTGAGCCAGTTCTCAGCCCCATCTCCTAATGTGGTGCCATCAAACTTGGGTGGACTTATCCTTTTTATGTCATTAGTGAGTTCTGCTACTAGCCTAGCCTTTTTGTTCTCAGGCTGAACAGGTATGTTAACATTGTTATTATCAACACCCACATTGGCATTGTCCCCTGGAGGTGGCTGATTATTGTTATCAGCTTCTTCTTCCTCCTCATTACCCATTACTTTTATTCAAGCACAGCCAAATGATCTCTTGTGTCTAATAGGGCAGCAAGGATCTCATCAAGTTTTTGGGTTGTTGCTGCTCCTTCATCAGGTGGAGCATTATTTGCAATGTTTCCTCTTGTTCTAACCATGTTCTGTTACAAGAAAATTTAAGTTTTATCAGATTATGGACACAATAGGTCCAAGAGCTACAACCTTCAGCTCTGATACCAAGATGTAACATTCCCATTTTAAGACTTTAGAAACAAGGGAATTTTTATTTATTTTTAGCATGAATAATGTTCTCTGTTCTAAATACATAATTTAGAACACACATTCCATAACCACCATTCTTATAATAGATAACCATATGCAGCTGTAATGACTCGGTGAGCTACCGATCTATTCATTTCATAACTCAGTGAACTACTAATCTATTCATGATTAACATTAAGTATTGAATACTTTTCGTATACTATGTATACTTGGTTTTCTTAACCTATTCTGGGTATTGAGTGATCTATCTAAGGAAACTATCTGAATATCTGTTACCAATATTCATCTGCATCATGATCCTTAGGCTAGGTGACGTAGGAAAATGCAACCAGTAGCTTGCGATA
Organism: Taxus chinensis; assembly: GCA_019776745.2. Classification (NCBI taxonomy): domain Eukaryota; kingdom Viridiplantae; phylum Streptophyta; class Pinopsida; order Cupressales; family Taxaceae; genus Taxus; species Taxus chinensis. The sequence continues at coordinate 21,162 of JAHRHJ020003226.1, forward strand.
CTTTGGCCAAAGATTTCTAACATACTGTTCATGTTGTTATTCCTTGATGGCATACTCGTCAATCTGGAATATGTCCTTCACCCCACTTTATTGTTATCTAGAATGTTCTTTACTGACTTCTATCAGTCCACTTGCCCAAGGTTTAACCCTAGTTCAGGTTAACAACATAATTTATGATAGGAAGAGGCTCATGAAGACTTAGGGTAAATGGGCATACTGGGTCAACCTAAGTCAACCCCATGTGCCAAGGTACCCTGAGTCTTAGGGGGCTGCTCCCTATCCTAAACATGTTACTAATGTGACCTAGGGAGAAACCAAGTTCAAGTCCAGATGTGTGTAGATCTAGATAATCAATGCAGAGTGGTGTTGCCACATGTCAACTACATTGTTGTATCCTTGAGAAGATCCTAATCTTCCTGAAGGTACAATCCTATAGTTGGCATGTGCCAACATCCTACAGAAACAACCTCATCGAGATGTACATACCCCTAGGAGGTTATTAATATAATTAATTTGGATTATTAAAATAGATTACAGCAACCTTGCTAAACCCTAATCCAACACTCCTTAAGTTCTTTTTCCATATCAGATTCAATTAATCGTTAAAGAACTTCCTTAACTTAAGCTTGCTTTTTAAGTTTTGATTTATCTGGCTTAACAAACAGTTAACCAAAAATAGGACAACAACATCATAAGTTCCATTATAATGTAACTTAACCAATCAAGGAAGGTGTAGCAACCACATAGGTTTAACTAGGTAGACTTCATTGAATATGAAGTCTAATGATTAACAATCACATTACCTTTCCTTTTTGTTTACATTATTTTTTGAGAGGAAGATTCTTCCTCTTCATGAATTAGTGTTAGGGATTATCATACCTTCCTTATCTTTTCCAATTTCTATAGTTTTACTGCATGTCCAACACACGTTACATTACTATGCTAAATTGTTTAGATAAAGAACATCATATTCTGCAACTTAACAAGCTGCATCTTAATTAGGGAAATTGAACTAAATCCCTTTATCCAACTTATCAAAGGATAACCAATTAAGCATATAAATAATATGAAGAATATCAACAAGATAGAATTCCATCTCTTTCATAAAAGTACAAGATAATTTACACAACCAATACAAGTAAATTCCCAACTTTCAATTCATCTTTGAAACTTATACATTTACAAGACTTATGCATTTTAGGCATACTGCATAACAACAGCCTTCATTCTAAAAAGAATACAACTTTTATTTTTCAATACAACTCAAGAACGAATCAGAATTCTTCACAAAGAATCAGACTTAAATCAGCCAATGCATCATATAAGTTTTTCCTTCTTTTATCACTTACAAAGTCCATCTGTAAAAATTGCTAGCACGGGTCAGTTCAATGAACTGAGCATGATAAGCACTAAGCCTTAAAATGAAGTGCTTTCCACTAATTGTTCCATTAAAACAACCTCACTTTAATGAAATAATTAATATATCATACATATCAGTATAAGTAATAACAATCAGAAAAGAAGTACATTAACCAATCTGAATTCACTTCTAAGAGAAGAACAAAATATAATCCACAACATCTTCCTTACAAAATTAAAGTTTAATTGATCCTATCAATTACCTTTAAACAAACAACAGATCATAACATCCTATTGTTCTCAATTCTATCATAATAGAATACAACATTTAACTTTACTATAAGACAAAGGAAGGGTTTACAACATAGTTTCCATTAGGATGATTCATCTAGCTCCTAAGCAAGGAAGAAGAATAACCATTCCAAACTATGCCCAACACAAAAACATCTGAAAACAGAAACAGGTTCATAACATGAATTTAACTGTTTCATTTAAAGGACAACTACCTTTAAATTCAACATTTAAGATTTTAATCAGAACAGAATCCCATATCAATCTAAGAAGGAATATAGAATTTAAACAGTCTTCCAACAAGATTATATTTTCTGTTCAACAAAACCGAAACATCAAATCTCTTCCTACATCACTTCAACAAATGATATGAACAAGGAAGACTAAACAATTATAATAAATCTCCATTTCACAAGAGAACTAATAACAGAAGGGTTCAATCAAATGAACTAATCCCAATAGGTTAGAAAAAGAATCTTATCAGAATTTGATTCAATCCTTAAATCATTTCTCTACACTTAACAACAAATTCCCTTTTCTAATCCAAACAATAAGCTCATACACTAGTTCCCAGAAGAGAGAACAAAACCAACTCATTGTAAAGAAAACGTACTACAAGTCTCCCTTACAATCCTTATCATTTAAAAGCATGAGTTCCAATTTCAGTTCAGAACAACATAAACAGTAAAGTTCAAAAACAACACACTGTCCCTAAGGATTCTCAATTTCCTTTTTCTTTTAAAAGACTCAAGTATTCACTTATTGATCCCAACAAGAATAGAAAACCTGAAACCTTAAACTAAACCAGTTCAGGAGTATCCTCGAACTCAAAACTGAAGTTCCTTTAAAATGCCTCCACAACATTGTACTTAAGAGTAAGTGGTTCATAATTCTTTTAGAACTATAAAACAAAATCAAACTGAACAAAGTTAAGTAATCCTTCCACTACAATTTCTAAGCACTGGTACAAAACTCATCTTTGAAAGAAGTTCCAAATCCACTATCAAATGAAAGTGTTTCTAGTTAAATCTCCAAGAGATATTCAAACAGCTCAGTCATACTACTTCCCTAGATTTACTTTGAGTAAGCAGTTTGAATTAAAAGAGTTATAAGCTTTCAACTTGAATGCAATTTAAAACCAACTCACAAATACCAGAACAGAACCAACACATCATTCAAGCTATAAATTCCAAACACTAAGTACCAAATTACATGTACAGTGTCGAATCACAAAGTCTCAAACATGAGCACAGATATATACAAATATCATGATACAAGACAGAATATAATACGAACAACCTTAACCATTTTATAACATAAAAAAGAAACCCTATTTCCAACTCAAAATGAAACACAAGTTTCTCACAGAAGAGTTCAGAACCATTCAAGTAAATATTCATAGGTTCAGGGAAACAACAAGTTCCCATTCCAGTTTGTATTTTAAACAAAGAAAACTCATACCAGCTCAAAATGAAACATGAGCTTCTAACCAGAGTTTAGAACCATACACGTAATAAAATATGAGTGTTGTGTACATTATGAACTTCCATTATCAGTCCAGAATAACACAAGAATAAACATGAGTATAGAGCTACATACAGACTTCAAACAATAGTCCAGGATTACCAAGAATTCCAAACACAGTTTCAGGGTAACAAGAACCTCCAACACAAATTCAAGCTTATCAAAATACTAACCTCGAATCAAGCTCAAACTAAACACGAACTTGAATACAGGCTCAAATGAAACATGAGCTCAAATACAAGCTCAAGCTCAAAAAAACAAAACAGCTCAAGCTCCAATGTAAGATCAGACGGGACTCAAGGTTCCCAAAAACTCAGAACCAAATAAACAACAATGAAGGTCAGTTAAAAACACAACTCTTCGAATACTGGTTCAAGAAATGACAAGCAGAGCTATAGTAACAAGTTTCTCATGCATGTTTCATTATTTAACCCATACAAAGAAAGTTTCCAAGACTTAACATTAATTTTCCATGGATTCATACCCAAATTTCTAGAGATTTATAAAACCCAACAAGAAAATAACCAGATAAAACATGCAAACCAAGAATATCATAAGAGCAGAGTTATTTTAATGAAAACATTTAGAAGAAAGCAAGAGATCTTAATGGTTAGAGCCTATCATGCCTGATAGTGCTTCTGCCAAATCGAAGGAGACTTCCAGCTGAGCTTCCAACTCCTTTTCTCCTCCACAAAAGATCAACCAACCAACAACTTTCCTCAGAATGCCTCATATACCTTCCCATGATCGAAAATAGACCAGGTGAGTTAAAAATAGCAATGAAGTGAAAGTTGAACTGCTGGTTTGAAGAACCAGTTTTCTCCATGCAGAGAAAAATCTGAAAAGCATGCAAAAACCAACAACCTCCCACAAACCCGCCTTCCAAGTTTCCAAGATGGTTTGTGAACAAAACCCGAGGCCAATTAATTTCATTAATTCCAATTTTCCCACTTATCTCTCCTTGTCACCACCTCCCAAATTTGGTGAATGCCAATTCCCATTTAACATGCAATTCCATCTTTAGTGGAGCTTCCACATAAGCCTCCACCAAGTCAACTAGCCCCTGCCAAAACTGGCAGTACTTAATGCCTTAAAAACCTTATCAACAAATTCAATGCCATTGGAACCATCACCATAGAGGCATGCGACCCCTTTAGGTTCCCATTTAAATAGCTTAGGATAGATCCCTTAAAACTTAGGTTAGTTTAGGAATAATTACCTTAGGCCTTAACACATTACCTTAGGTAATTCCAACATTAGGTTAGATTAATTCACAGCCTTTTAGTTTTAGGCAATAGGTTAGATCATCTCATAACCTTATAGCATTAGGTTTTAGGTTAATTTAGATAGCCTAGCAACCTTTCCATATTCCCTTAGCACAAGGCTTAGGTTTGGATGCCAACCCAACAAAGTAGAATAGGAAGCTTAGGTTAGAATAAAAATTCAATTAAGTAACATAGCTAGGTAGTAAATATTCTTACCCAGCTTAGGATTCTGTAGGATAATCCTTTAGTTTTAGGATTTTGAATCCTTCCTATGTCATGAATAGGTTGTATTTCATTTACGTCAGCAATGTACTACCAAGATCGATCTCCAAGGACCTAAGCACAACATACAACTGAATGGAAACATGTTCACACAAGATTAAAGAACTTGTAATAACAAATTTCAGTCCACTATGTCCCTCAAATTATGGAATGTCAATTTACCATTCATTCAACTGAGAAGGTTTAAAACATTCCTTGGATCACTGAAATTGATCCAAGGATGAGTCAGATAAAGAGATAAGTTTGCAACTCTTAAACCAGATTGCAACTCACCTACAAGAAGTGAAAAATGGATTCAAGGAAGCCATTCCATTCTAGTCTAATGATCTTAAGAATAGAAAATATTTATCCATATCAAGCATGATCTCCAACAATCAAAAGAACACATCTTTAGAAGAAAATCACATGTCAACACTTGAAATGCAAAGGAGGAATATAAAGGTGCCCCTAGTAGATGTTATAGATCTGAGTGTGTTGGAACCCACTCCAAGGAGAAAGGCCAAGCATCCACATATTTTCTTCAGCTTATCAATTAATAATTTGGAGAGAGGGTTGTAGAAGTTGCTACTCTAGTTGAGGGAAAAACCAAGGAAAACATTACATCAGCTGACTACCAAATATCTAGATTTAGATTTTCACTAGGAAAATCAACACACAAAGGAGCTAAATAGGATGTGAAAACTTCTGTTGGAAATTTGTTAGAAAAGTATGACAAGGACAAGGCTTATAAGGATGAGCTAAAAGTAAAGGTTGAGCAGCTCACTACATTGTTGAGAAAGGTAACACAACCTACACAATCCACTGATATTTCAACTACCACTGCTTTGATGATTTATTCCACCCTAGATGATATTTCCTATCATGAGATTGAGAAGATAGGTCAGAATGGAAATTCAGTAAATGGATGGATAGAGTGTGTACTTCAAGAAGCCATCCCTTTGATAAAAGAGGTTATTGAAATATATAATGATTTGTAGACTGAAAGAGCCTCTATTCATAGAATGGATGAATCCTTCTTTGAAGATAATAATAATTTGAACTTGAATTCAACTAGATGGAGTGAAATCATAGAAGAGGGTCCATATTTTCTTCTACAAGAGGAATTAATCGATGATGTTTCTTAGATGTTTGAGTTTCATAAGGCTATGGAGTTTAGGTATCAAGTATTACAAGATTTAATAAAGAAGTTAGATGACAAACCGAGTAGAAATAATGGATGATCTAAATGATATTTCAAAAGAGTTTGATAACATTAATTTCAAGTTATTCAATGATAAAATTGATGTTCTTCCAGAGGATTGGATCAATTTAAATTTTAGGCATTTGGTAAAGAGAGATGACGAGGTGACTAGAACTTTTAACAGTGACTCCATTAACATGTTGGTTTCATGCCGAAATTTCATTGGTCGATTGAAGAAGATAGTAAGTAAGCTCAAAAGAATTCTAGCCAAGGTAGTAAGAGATATCAAGACAACAGACGTAGTGAATCACTATACATGTGGAACTGAGGAAGGAGAAGTGCAAGAAATTATCAAGCATTTCCTCGATTATAAACATCATATGGTTGTTTGGGAGAAGGAGTCAGAGAAACTTGAATAAGGAGAAGGTGTTCTGAGGCCAAGCCAAAGCTAAGTGGCCATGGTTGTATAGTTCCAAGCTTTAGATCAGTCCAAGTTGCAAGGTTGACTGAGTCAAACCCATGCAAAAAAAATTTCTATTTTTATGTGAGCATGTTCCCTAGAACTTAATGATATTTTAGTTTTAGTAATTTATTTGTTGAAGGCCGAGTTTTAGTGGCTCGGGATAAGGAACTTATAAATAGTTAAGTGCATGAAGTTTATATATAGATAAATCATTTTTGAAAGTTACTCTTCAAGCTTGGAAGAGTGCTTTAAGTACTATGAAGCCTTACAATTACATTCATGATAATATACTACCATGAAGAATTTGATTTATTGTGTTAACGGTTGATTAATGTATGCTTTGTGGATGTTCAATTCCTTAGTATAAGTGGTTAACTTACCTTTATCTCATAATATCTTATTTCATTCTATGGGAATGTGATATGGTTGTCTCAAATATCAATTGTGAAAAGGTTATTTTCCTTCTGTTATAAAGGTGCTTTATCATTATTTTTCATAAGTGAGTGAGATGTTTGACATGTGTAGGTTTTATATTGTCATGGTTATTGATTGTTTTTTAATCATATTGATATCTCTGAAGGAATATTTGGGGTCTTATAAAGGAATATATGCTATTTTATTTGTGGCTATACCCTGTCTAAATAGCATTAAGTGAATTAGATTGTGATGATTTTTTATCCTATCTAAACTAACCCTTTCAGAGTGAAGATCACGTAATTATCTAGTTATACTTGTGGTGCATCATCGTATTGTCTTTATTCATTACTTCTAACCCTGAACTTTGTGAATTGAGTAAATTAGGATAATTTTCAGGTATTTTAGCCTTGCACACTGATCTTAAATCAAGTTCCCCAAGTTATAACAGAAGTTGGCCTTCTCTGAAGGTTCATCCCAAGGAGAAAAGGTCCAACACCTTGGGGATGTTCCAACTTTGCACAATATCTTTCAATAATTCAATGGGTGCATGATCCGCACGACAACACATATCTTTCAAGTGCACAATTAAAACCATTTCCCGATGACGCACTTTTTTACTATGGTTCATTCTTGAATACTGAGTGGAAATTTATAAATGAACCTCATCTCATGCATATTCATCCATATACCCTTAGGGGGCATGCTTCTCCTCTCACACTCATATTACATATCAGTTTGTCTCGTTCACTCACAACATACTGCGTATCTTAGTTCCATATTGCTCTTGCTTACTTATGCTCACATGTACACTTTGATTTTTATGTTGGTTATATATTTTGTATGTCATTATCTTTTCTATATACACATGCACATTTATTTTCCTTCTAGTTGTGAATACAACCTTTACAAATATCATTACATGCAACATGGATGTTTAGCACTCTACCTCTTACTAGTCCCACAATGGCTCCTGGGGGCATCTAATTTCATACAAATCATAGGTCCTATTATTTCATTTTATCCTATTTATTATTCATACTAGAACACTATTATGTCGAATCATACACACATTGACATACATTTTTTCTTTCTAGCATACTAATGGGTGCTTCATGTGTAAAAATTTCTTTATAAGAACTATTTGCCACCATGGTTGTCTATTACTCTTTCTTTGTCATTGTTTGCTATTATTTTCAATTGTATGCCATTATTTGTAGGCTATGCCCTTTGTCTTGTGTACACATTGTATGCTTTTGGTCACTTTTCCCTTATTGTCTTGCGACATTATGAATGTTGTCCCATGTTTGAAACCTGATTTTTGTGGTTTACATTATCTTCTTACTTGATAGATTACATATTGTCTTCTATATACGTATTTGTATTATTTGCACTAACACATGTTTTCCAACCACTTTATTTATGTGTGCCTTAGTTTCTACCAATCACATTCCCTCCCCTTACAGGGCATCAGTTGCATCCTCCTAGAAACTTTGCGTGCACCCCAAATGAGGGGGGCATACATTGGGTGAATCAGTCACCTCATTCAATAGTACAACATAATTAAGTACATGAAAACATAATATACAGTCTCATAAACAACCCAAAATCTAACTTGGGTCTTCAGCACAACACAGACATTAGCACCTAACTCTAAACACTAGTGCCTAGGTTCTCCTAACCTTTCCTAGGTCCCTATGACTAGGGGAAGTTACAACATTTTTCCCAAATCAACACAATTTTCAGTAGTATTCCCAACATTTTTCTCATTTCAAGAACAGTCCTCCGACAATCAACATACATGCTTTCTCCTTTTTTCACGTTGTATCAAAATGGATTGAATTCAAACAAAGCAGGATCACACCATCTGTAGTGGTGTATAAAGCATCAGAAAGAAGTCAAAGGATGGAGAATAACATTAGACATTTCTCCCTAAACTCTTATATCAGGTAGTAATATGATGAATGAGATAAAGATATCCCATACCCATAACAAAAAAATATCATCTTTATATAAGATAAATTAGAGGCATTTTCCATCACAATCTTTTGTGGAATTTTGTAATAAACCAAAATTTTCTCTTTCATGAAGTCACAAAACTACTGTAGTAGATGTTTGTTTCACCAGAATAGCTTCTACCCACTTCATAAAGTAGTTGGTTTCCGTGAGCACGTGAGTATGAACAACACTAGAATTTTTGTTCAATACCTCGATGAAATCTAACCCCCATTGTTGAAATGGTTCTTCAATGACAACTAGCTTTAAGGGTAAAGCTTCCAATTTAGGTCTTCCTATAATTTTTTGACAAGCTTCAAATTTAGCTACCCATTTTTTAGCATCAGAAAACATAGTGGGCCGGTAATAGTGTGCTCACAAAATTTTATGAGTTGTCACTAGTCCAGAGAAATGACCACCACAAGCATGATTGTGAAAAGCTTCAAGCAACCTAGGTTTTTGTTCCTTATCAAAACATATGAGGAACATGCCATCAATACATTTCTTGAATAACATGTTGTCCCAAATGACGTACCTAGCAACTCTCAATTTGATAGCTCTTCTTTCCTTAGCTATCAGATTCTCAAGACATTCAACAAATCTGAGAAAGTAGGAAATATTAGAATACCATTCATCTGTGGTACTGACAAAAACTACCAGTGGTAAAATTTCTTCATCTAGGTCTTCTTCAGAGTCATCTTGTGGCTCATTCTCTGTGATGAGTTGGTAGAGTCCTCTTCCTTAAACTTACAAGGTATGTTTGATGTCCAAGTCATATTCTTGGATCATGGAGACTTAATTTACCTCTTTTAGATCCTGACTCCTGTTGTGTCAACATTGATTTAATTGTGGTGTTTGGAACTAAGAATTTGGTGTGAGAATTCAATGCATAGTATCTGAAATGTTTCAAGGCTCTAACCATTGTGTACGAATGCCTCTCAAGGGGATTGTAATTCATTTCATGTTTCTTGTATCTAGAACTCATGAATGTAAAAGAATATTCAATTCCCTCTTGATTGTGTTGAGTCAAGATGGTATAGATCGTGTGCGGGGAAGCATAGCAATAGATTATGAAATCCTTTTTAAAATTTTAATACACCAACGTGGGATCTTTTGCAATAACACCCTTGATTTTTTCAAATGCTTCTCTACCTTCCTATGACCTTTTGAAGGATTATTTACCTTTCATCATATTAGAAATTTATTTGGTTAGCTCAACGAAATCTGGCACGAACCTTCTCAAAAAGTTCACCTTCCCAAAGAATTAGTGGAATCTAGGATTACTTTTAGGTAAGGAAAGATATTTGATAGCTTAAACATGCTCAAGATTGATCTTAGTTCCTTGTTTAGAAACAATATGACCTAATATTTTCCCTTCCATAACTCCAAACACAGACTTCTTTGGATTCAGGTTAGTGCAAATTCACAGCACCCCCAAAATGACTTGTGGATATGATTTTCTAAGGCAATGTCATTTGGTGTGAATGCACAACATTGAGCCTTCCCAAAGTGTGGGACCTTTGCAAATGGGGAAAGCTCTCTAGAGAAGGTTGGTTCCTCTTCCTAAACTACCTGCCACAAGCTATTTCAGTGCAGGCAAGCTAATCTAATCCTAATCTAACTATGCCAAGGAGACAAGAGAGAGAGAAAAGAGGGAAAAACAGAGCCTACACTAAAATGGTGATACACCAGAGAAGGAAAATGTTGAACATCTATCAAAACTGCCATGGAACAAGAAGAGGTGAGCAATGGAAAGGATGGACAAGTGCATCACAAAACCAAGGATAAATTTCACACAAAAAATGTCCCAAAACTCCATGAACACAGCTCCAAAACCTACAATGAACATCCAAACATGCACAAATACCTACAATGAAGAGAGGCAAGAAGAAAACAAGAAAAAAAAATGAGCAAGGATGGACAAATGCATCACAAAACACATTTTTTATTGCTCCAGAAGTTTGCACAGAACATCATTTAGCTGGTAAGAGGCAAAAAAATGCCATTACAGAGCATGGGAGGAGGTTCTAACTCCATTTTTGACCCTGGAGAAGAAAAGAAGGGAGGGCAGAGAAGAATGATGAACAACCACCTGTTACAAATGAGCCAAAATTGGCTTTTAACCATCGAACAAATGAAGAAAGGAAAAAATGTGGGAAAATTTGATTTTTTGACTTCAACCACCGACAAGATTCATTAAAAATGCAAGGGAACCTCTGAAAATCTACTTCCCAATGCATTCGAGCCATGCTGGAGAAAGATGGGTGCCATACAACATTAATTTTTGGTGGTTGGATGTCATTTCTACGTTTTTCCCATGCCAGAGACATTTTCTCAATTTTCACCCACAAAACTCCATCAAAATTCAAAATTGAGCACCCCATCATGTAGATAATTTCACCAGCTTTCCAATGACACCAAGAACACAAAAATCTGAGCTCTGGATCAAAAGTTATGGCCCTCTGAAGATTTAGGGAAAAATTAGGGCAAAAATGGATTGGCGGGCCGAAACTTTAAAATTTTCCCTTTTTTGAATTTGGGAAAAATTTCCAAAGATCCCCATGACCCACCACCCCACTACCTGCCATCGTGTCATTGGGAAGATTTCCCATTGGTCCACTGGGTTCAAAATGGTCCTTCTGCCCCTTTTTTGAATTTTGGAAACATTTCCGAAATTCCTTCGCGCCCCTGCCGCTCCGGGACACGTGTCACCACCCTATTTGATGCGGGCACGTGCTCCAAATTTTTCCTTTGATGCCACTGACCACTTTGGAAAAATTTCCAAATTCTCCAGAATAGGACACCCCTGACCTCTACTGAAAATAGGACACGTGTCATCCTCCCATTGGTCCGCGGGGATTTAACCAAAATTTCCATTTCCTCCTTGGCGGGCCTGCGGGCCAATTTCTTCCTTTGCACCCTTTTGACCACTTTGGAAAATTTCACCAAATCCTCCCATGCCTCCAACCTTTTCCCTGCCATGTGGCACCTCCTCATTGGTTGTGGGCCTGTCAAGGGATTTTTTCCCCAGAAAACTGCGCCGAGCCATAACTTTCAAAATATTTGGAGTTAGGAGGAAAATTTTACCTTTCTGGAAAGGTGAGGAAAAATCCTACCTGATGGGATCATTTCTAGAATCTTTTGAGTCCCTAAAGCATGCCAAAAATTCATTTAAGTGCCAACAAAGGAGAAGAAGGAGGAGTTAGCCAAAAATAAGCATGGGGCTTATTTTGGATAACAATTTTGGCAACTGTCAGGGGTCATCTGCCTGCTAGATGAATGATCAGTGGCCTTTGAAGCATCCATTGGGCATGGAGTCAAGCCTGATAAACTGATTCTGATCTGAACTATGAAAATCTGACCTCTGAGCCACTTGGAAACCCACTGAACCTGGAGTTGTTTTCACCAAAATGCCACTACAATGGACTATGCAAGAGCAAAACCAGCAGCACCCAAAACTATGTACAAAATTGGAAATCATACATACCCCAATGGGATATGCAGAGTGTGCACAAGCACTTCTTCTGCTGAAAGCAAACCTACCTACTCTACTCTAACTGGAAGCAAAGGCAAGCTAAACAAACCCTGCAACTGGTTGTGCAAAATAGCTTCCTTTCTTCAAAATGGGCAGCCATGCAATTGATTTGGAGCTGATCATGGCTGCTTGGATGAGTGGAAAATCAACAAGAAGTTGGTCTTCTACCCAAATCAACAAGGTGTCAACTGAAAACAAATCCAATACCTCTTTCAGTTGCTCTGCATTTGGGTTGAAGAGGTATGGCAGCTGATCCTTGGTACTTTGTAGCTCATCCTCATGCTTAGAAGCAAGCATGACTGGTTGTGGCTTCTCCTTTGGCTCCAATGAAGCCAAATTCCTTATTGGGCAAGGTCTGATCCATTTGATATGCCCATAGCTCTGATTTTCAACTCCAAAAATGGAGTCCTCTTGTAGACCTTCTTGGATAGATGAAGTGGAAGAAGTGATGAAGTTCTTCTATTGTTTTCCTCCCTTTTCCAGTGAAGAACATGGAAGATTAATATCTTCCAACGTTGGTTCCAAAGAGCTGTCACAAAACATAGGCTGTTGTTTTTCAATGTTCTCCTTTGTGGCAGCAGGCTCTTGATGTTGGAGAATGAATGGTGAAGAAGAAAATATTGTAGTTTCAGTTGGCTCTTCATCCAAACATTCTTCTAAGTCTGATGGTAAATCAAACTCTTCAATGTCCTGTTGCTGCAAGGTCTCTCCTTCTTGTATGGTGGCCTCCAAATCTGCATTTTCTTCACCATGTGTAGTTTCATTTTCAAACATGAAACTTGTCAATCCAAACTCATCCAAAAAACCAGATTTTTGGAGAGATGAAGTGGGAGAGAAACATGAAATTTCTTGTGCCTCTTGCTCACAATTTAGACCTGTTTTGTTCACCTCCATAATGGCTTCATCAATCAAATCAGCCCCTTCAAATGAAAGCAAAAATGTATCAATAATGTTTCCTTCTTCTGTTGTTGTAAAAACTGAACTTGATCTCATCCATTTGCTCCTCTTCAATGGGATTTGGAGCTGGTTTTTCTTCCTTTTCCACAGCTTGAAGACAATCTTGCTCTTGATTAAACTCTCCCTCTAGCATGAAGTTTGTCAAATCAAACTCTTCAATCTGCTGCTCTAGAGGACAAGTTGGGGCTGCAAGATCTTCTTCTTCTATGGCTGATTGTGCAACTTGAATTGGATCAGCATTTCCTTCAAATAGAGTGCCAACATGGACACTACATTCTGAGCAAACTGATTGCTGATCTGCTTCTTCCTTTTGCTCTTCTTCTGCTGCAACAAAATCAGTCCTAACCACCATTTCTTCAACCTTGGCCTCTTCTATAGCCTTTACCAACAAAGGGATCTTCTCAATTCCATATTTAAGAGCCAAACTTACTAAGCTCTTAATCATTCCTTCTTTGCTTGGCTCTTCCTCTTGCTGTCCTTGATGACTGATTTTTGCAATTTCTTCTTCCCCACATGGAATTGGGAATGCAAGAGGAGGGGTGGGTTGGAGTTCAATTGATTTTGCAATTTTTCTTGGTGGTGGAGGAGATGAAACCTCTTGTTCCCTTGGAGTGGAAGGTATTTCTTTTAGCTCTTGTGGAGGGGATGACTGTTTGGAAGGGAAAAGGATAGAAGAATTGAGATGGGGTGGAAGACTAGGGGATGGAGAAATGGAATTAATTTTTGGGACAACAGATGGAGAGTTTAAAGCTTGACACTGATGAGGTAAAATAGATTGGGAAAGAGGAAAAGAAAAGGCATGAGATGGTGTGCTTACCCATTGACAAGGTTGCTGAATACTCCTCTCATACACCTCTATTCCTTCAGTCCACTTTGCAAGCAATGGCAGTGTTGCAATCATGAAGTCAAGCTTCTCTTGAGGGCTGTAATGCCTTGGAAAAGGTCCCACCCATGGGCAAGGTGCTCTGCAACCTGATTCCAAATGCTTTCATTTGTGATTGAGCCCTGGATTGCACCATGTTTACCTCCATCTTTTGGATTTTCTCCAGCAGATCTGCATTTTCTTCTTGACTGCCCTCACAATCAGCATACCCTTGTGCTTGACATGCTTCATAGCCAAACTGATTTTGGCACTGCTGCTCATATGGGTATGCATGTTGATCTTGAACTTGATCAAAATGCTGATTTGGAGGATTTGTAAAACATGTTGGAGGTAGAAAACATTGCTGCTGTTGTAAATGTGAATTCCATGATGGAAATGAAGTCATGATTGCACAACTTCATGGAATGGAAAAGAGTGAAAGGGATGGAAAGAAGAATGAATGAAAATGAATGGAAAACAGGTCTGCAACTCAGAGAATGAGTTATTTACCAGATGGAGTCGCCATATGTGCTTTTGAATGTGCCTCCAAAAGGTTGAATCTTTAACAGGAACACACCAACCTATCAAAAAAATGAAGTGGAAGACCTCTAAGGTCCCACCGGGTGTGCCAAAACTGTTAGTGCAAATTCACAGCACCCCCAAAATGACTTGTGGATCTGCTTTTCTAAGGCAATGTCATTTGGTGTGAATGCACAACATTGAGCCTTCCCAAAGTGTGGGACCTTTGCAAATGGGGAAAGCTCTCCAGAGAAGGCTGGTTCCTCTTCCTAAACTACCTGCCACAAGCTATTTCAGTGCAGGCAAGCTAATCTAATCCTAATCTAACTATGCCAAGGAGACAGAGAGAGAGAAAAGAGGGAAAAATAGAGCCTACACTAAAATGGTGATACACCAGAGAAGGAAAATGTTGAACATCTATCAAAACTGCCATGGAACAAGAAGAGGTGAGCATTGGAAAGGATGGACAAGTGCATCACAAAACCAAGGATAAATTTCACACAAAAAAGGTCCCAAAACTCCATGAACACTGCTCCAAAACCTGCAATGAACATCCAAACATGCACAAATACCTGCAATGAAGAGAGGCAAGAAGAAAACAAGCAAAAATGAGCAAGGATGGACAAATGCATCACAAAACATGTTTTTTATTGCTCCAGAAGTTTGCACAGAACATCATTTAGCTGGTAAGAGGAAAAAAAATTCCATTACAGAGCATGGGAGGAGGTTCTAACTCCATTTTCAACCCTGGAGAAGAAAAGAAGGGAGGGCAGAGAAGAATGATGAACAACCACCTATTACAAATGAGCCAAAATTGGCTTTTAACTATCGAGCCGAATGAAGAAAGGCAAAAAAAACATGGGAAAATTGATTTTTTGACTTCAACCACTGACAAGATTCATTAAAAATGCAAGGGAACCATGAAAATCCCACTTCCCAGTGCATTCGCAGCCATGCTGGAGAAAGATGGGTGCCATACTTCATTAATTTTTGGTGGTTGGATGTCATTTCTATGTTTTTCCCATGCCAGAGATGTTTTCTTGATTTTCACCCACAAAACTCCATCAAAATTCAAAATTGAGCCCCCCATCATGTAGATAATTTCACCAGCTTTCCAATGACACCAAGAACGCAAAAATCTGAGCTCTGGATCAAAAGTTATGGCCCTCTGAAGATTTAGGGAAAAATTAGGGCAAAAATGGATTGGCGGGCCGAAACTTTAAAATTTTCCCTTTTTTGAATTTGGGAAAAATTCCCCAAAAATCCCTGCACCCACGTCACCCCACTGCTGGTAGACATGTGTCATTGTCCCATTGGGATGTGGGTTCAAACGGTCCTTCTGCCCTTTTTTGAATTTTGGAAAAAATTCCAAAATTTCTCTGCGCCCCGCCGCTCCAGGACATGTGTCACCACCCTATTTGCTGCGGGCACGCGCTCCAAATTTTTCCTTTGATGCCACTGACCACTTTGGAAAAATTTCCAAATTCTCCCCGCACCCCCGACCTCCGCTGAAAATAGGACACGTGTCATCCTCCCATTGGTCTGCGGGGATTTAACCAAAATTTCCATTTCCTCCTTGGCCCAACCTCCAGGCCTGCAAGCCAATTTCTTCCTTTGCGCCCTTTTGACCACTTTGGAAAATTTTTTCTTTCACCAAATCCTTCCAACTTACCCCCTCTGACCTCTACCCTGCCACGTGGCACCTCCTCATCGGCCTCGGGCCTGTCAAGGGAAAATTTCCCCAGAAAACTCTATCGGGCCATAACTTTCAAAATATTTGGAGTTAGGAGGAAAATTTTACCTTTCTGGAAAGGTGAGGAAAAATCCTACCTGATGGGATCATTTCCAGAATCTTTTGAGTCCCTAAAGCATGCCAAAAATTCATTTAAGTGCCAGCAAAGAGAAGAAGGAGGAGTTAGCCAAAAATAAGCATGGGGCTTATTTTGGATAACAATTTGGCGACTCAGAGGGGTCATCTGCCTGCTAGATGAATGATCAGTGGCCTTTGAAGCATCCATTGGGCATGGAGTCATGAGCTTGATAGCCTCATGATTCTGATCTGAACTATGAAAACTTGACCTCTGAGCCACTTGGAAACCCACTGAACTTGGAGTTGTTTTCACCAAAATGCCACTGAAATGGACTGTGCAAGAGAAAAACCAGCACCACCAAAAACTATGTACAAAATTGGAAATCATACATACCCCAAATGGGATATGCAGAGTGTGCACAAGCACTTCTTCTGCTGAAAGAAAACCTACCTACTCTACTCTAACTGGAAGCAAAGGTAAGCTAAACAAACCCTGCAACTGGTTGTGCAAAATAGCTTCCTTTCTTCAAAATGGGCAGCCATGCAATTGATTTGGAGCTGATCATGGCTGCTTGGATGAGTGGAAAATCAACAAGAAGTTGGTCTTCTACCCAAATCAACAAGGTGTCAACTGAAAACAAATCCAATACCTCTTTTAGTTGCTCTGCATTTGGGTTGAAGAGGTATGGCAGCTGATCCTTGGTACTTTGTAGCTCATCCTCATGCTTAGAAGCAAGCATGACTAGTTGTGGCTTCTCCTTTGGCTCTAATGAAGCCAAATACCTTATTGGGCAAGGTCTGATCCATTTGATATGCCCATAGCTCTGATTTTCAACTCCAAAAATGGAGTCTTCTTGTAGACCTTCTTGGATGGATGGTGTGGAAGAAGTGATGAAGTTCTTCTACTGTTTTCCTCCCTTTCCCAGTGAAGAACATGGAAGATTAATATCTTCCAAACTTGGTTCCAAAGAGCTTTCACAAAACACAGGCTACTGTTTTTCAATGTTCTCCTTTGTGGCAGTAGGCTCTTGATGTTGGAGAATGAATGGTGAAGAAGAAAATATTGTAGTTTCAGCTGACTCTTCATCCAAACATTCTTCTAAGTTCTGATGGTAAATCAAACTCTTCAATGTCCTGCTGCTGCAAGGTCTCTCCTTCTTGCATGGTGGCCTCCAAATCTGCATTTTCTTCACCATGTGTAGTTTCATTTTCAAACATGAAACTTTTCAAGATCAAACTCATCCAAAAAACTCATATTTTTGGAGAGATGAAGTGGGAGAGAAACATGAAATTTCTTATGCCTCTTGCTCACAATTTGGACCTATTTTGTTCACCTCCATAATGCCTTCATCAATCAAATCAGACCCTTTAATTGAAAGAAAAAATGTTTCAATAATGCTTCCTCCTTCTGTTGTTGTAAAAAATGACTTGATCTCATCCTCTCCTCTTCAATGGGATTTGGAGCTGGTTTTTCTTCCTTTTCCACAGCTTGAAGACAATCTTGCTCTTGATTAAACTCTTCCTCTAGCATGAAGTTTGTCAAATCAAACTCTTCAATCTGCTGCTCTAGAGGACAAGTTGGGGACTGCAAGATCTTCTTCTTCTTTATGGCTGATTGTGCAACTTGAATTGGATCAGCATTTCCTTCAAATAGAGTGCCAACATGGACACTACATTCTGAGAAAACGTGATTTCTGATCTGCTTCTTCTTTTTGCTCTTCTTCTGCTACAACAAAATCAGTCCTGACCACCATTTCTTCAACCTTGGCCTCTTCTGTAGGCTTTACCATCAAAGGGATCTTCTCAATTCCATATTTAAGAGCCAAACTTACTAAGCTCTTAATCATTCCTTCTTTGCTTGGCTCTTCCTCTTGCTGTCCTTGATGACTGATTTTTGCAATTTCTTCTTCCCCATGTGGAATTTGGAATGCAAGAGGAGGGGTGGGTTAGATTTCAATTGATTTTGCAATTTTTCTTGGTGGTGGAGGAGATAAAACCTATTGTTCCCTTGTAGTGGAAGGTATTTATTTTAGCTCTTGTGGAGGGGATGACTGTTTGGAAGGGAAAAGGACAGAAGAATTGAGATGGGGTGGAAGACTAGGGGATGGAGAAATGGAATTCAATTTTTGGGACAACAGATGGAGAGTTTAAAGCTTGACACTGATGAGGTAAAATAGATTGAGAAAGAGGAAAAGAAAAGGCATGAGATGGTGTGCTTACCTGTTGACAAGGTTGATGAATACTCCTCTCATACACCTCTATTCCTTCAATCCACTTTGCAAGCAATGCCAGTGCATTGTAATCATAAAGTCAAGTTTCTCTTGTGGATTATAATGCCTTGGAAAAGGTCCCACCCATGGGACAAGGTGCTCTGCAACTGATTCCAAATGCTTTCATTTGTGCTTGAGCCCTGGATTGCACCATGTTTACCTCCATCTTTTGGATTTTCTCCAATAGATCTGCATTTTCTTCTTGACTGCCCTCACAATCAGCATACCCTTGTGCTTGACATGCTTCATAGCCAAATTGATTTTGGCACTGCTGCTCATATGGGTATGCATGTTGATCTTGAATTTGATCAAAATGCTGATTTGGAGGATTTGTAAAACATGTTGGAGGTAGAAAACATTACTGTGCTGTTGTAAATGTGAATTCCATGATGGAAATGAAGTCATGATTGCACAACTTCATGGAATGGAAAAGAGTGAAAGGGATGGAAAGAAGAATGAATGAAAATGAATGGAAAACAAGGTCTGTAACTCAGAGAATGAGTTATTTATGAGATGGAGTCACCAGATGTGCTTTTGAATGTGCCTCCAAAAGGATAAATCTTTAACAGGAACACACCAACCTGTCAAATAATGAAGTGGAAAACCTCTAAGGTCCCACCGGGCTGTGCCAAAACTGTTAGTGCAAATTCACAGCACCCCCAAAATGACTTGTGGATCTGCTTTTCTAAGGCAATGTCATTTGGTGTGAATGCACAACATTGAGCTTTCCCAAAGTGTGGGACCTTTGCAAATGGGGAAAGCTCTCCAGAGAAGGTTGGTTCCTCTTCCTAAACTACTTGCCACAAGCTATTTCAGTGCAGGCAAGCTAATCTAATCCTAATCTAACTATGCCAAGGAGACAGAGAGAGAGAAAAGAGGAAAAAATAGAGCCTACACTAAAATGGTGATACACCAGAGAAGGAAAATGTTGAACATCTATCAAAACTGCCATGGAACAAGAAGAGGTGAGCAATGGAAAGGATGGACAAGTGCATCACAAAACCAAGGATAAATTTCACACAAAAAATGTCCCAAAACTCCATGAACATAGCTCCAAAACCTACAATGAACATCCAAACATGCACAAATACCTGCAATGAAGAGAGGCAAGAAGAAAACAAGCAAAAACGAGCAAGGATGGACAAATGCATCACAAAACACATTTTTTATTGCTCTAGAAGTTTGCACAGAACATCATTTAGCTGGTAAGAGGCAAAAAAATGCCATTACAGAGTATGGGAGGAGGTTCTAACTCCATTTTTGACCCTGGAGAAGAAAAGAAGGGAGGGCAGAGAAGAATGATGAACAACCTGTTACAAATGAGCCAAAATTGGCTTTTAACCACGAAGCAGAATGAAGAAAGTGCAAAAATGTGGGAAAATTTGATTTTTTGACTTCAACCATTGACAAGATTCATTAAAAATGAAGGGAACCTATGAAAATCCCATACTTCCTAATGCATTGAGCCATGCTGGAGAAAGATGGGTGCCATACTTCATTAATTTTTGGTGGTTGGATGTCATTTCTACATTTTTTGCATGCCAGAGACGTTTTTTCCATTTTCACCCACAAAAATCCATCAAAATTCAAAATTGAACCCTCCATCGTGTAGATAATTTCACCAGCTTTCCAATGACATAAAGAATGTGAAAATCTAAGCTCTAGATCAAAAGTTATGCCCCTTTGAAGATTTAGGGAAAAATTAGGGCAAAAATGGATTGGTGGGCCGAAACTTTAAAATTTTCCCTTTTTTGAATTTGGGAAAATTTCCCCAAAAATCCCCATGCCCCACTGCTCCCCTACCATGTGTCATTTTCCCATTGGTCTGTGGCTTCAAATGGTCCTTCTACCTTTTTTTGAATTTTGGAAACATTTCACAAATTCCTCCGCTGCCCCCACCACTCTCACACATTGGTGTCACCACCCTATTCGCTGGTGGGCTTGCACTCCAAATTTTTCCTTTGATGCCACTGACCACTTTGGAAATATTTATGAATTCTCCCCATGCCCCCAACCTCTACTGAAAATAGGACATGTGTCATCCTCCCATTGGTCCGCAGGGATTTAACCAAAATTTCCATTTCCTCCTTGGCAGGCCTGCGGGCCAATTTCTTCCTTTACATCCTTTTTACCACTTTGGTAAATTTCATCAAATCCTTTCACGCGTCTGACCTCTTTTCTACCACATGGCACCTCCTCATTAGCCGTGGGCCTGTCAAGGGAAATTTTCCCCAAAAAACTCCGTTGGGCCATTAACTTTCAAAATATTTTGAGTTAGGAGGAAAATTTTACCATTCTGGAAAGGTGAGGAAAAATCTCTACCTGATGGGATCATTTCCAGAATCTTTTGAGTCCCTAAAGCATGCTAAAAATTCATTTAAGTACCAGTAAAGGAGAATAAGGAGAAGTTAGCCAAGAATAAGCATGAGGCTTATTTTGGATAACAGGTAGTTATCCTTCAAGGAATCTTGATTAAGATTGTGAAAATCCATGCAAATCCTAATTTCTCCATTTTTATTATGAACCGGTACAATATTAGATATCCAAGTTGAATGTCTAATAGGAAAAACTATTCATGCGTCTAACATCTTTTGAACCTTATAGAATATTTTCCTTATTATCTTCGGATTAAATTGTTTTTACTTCTGCCTAAATGGAGTTGCACCAGGTTGCAAGGTACGTCATGCTCCATTTTCCTAGGTCAGAAAGACTTCAAGTCTTCATATGAGTAAGAAAATATGGAAAAATATTTGGTAAGCAGATTTACAAATTTATTACACTCCTCGGGTGAACAAAACTTACCAATGTTGACCAAGGAAAGGTTTGTCTTTGGTACCAATGTCAACTTGCTCATAGTCAGCAGAATTTACACATCCTGTATACTCTTTTTCTTTGATAAACTTGTCATGTTTATCTGAAAATTTCTTCAAGTGAAACCAATCCTTTAGGAATTTTATTTCCTTTCACTTGAATGATTCCATTTCCAAGGATCCTCATTCTCAAACTCTTTCTTGAATGGGCTAGGTCATCGATTCACAAAATGTAGAATCACTTCCTTCAAAGTACAACTATTCAAAATCATCCCTCTTTTCCAAGAAGGCAATAATTTGTTGATCATCATTGAAGACTTGCCAATTTTCTAAATTGTTAGGAACACTTAGCCTAAAAACCATTTCAATGGTGTATTTTTCTTTATCAAAATCTGAAGGAGGGATCATCAATGAAGCTGAGACTACTAGGGAATCTATGCTTTATCATTCTTTTCACTAGGGACAAATCCTATGGAAAAATCATCGAAGGTTTCTATCACATCCCACACTTTATTTTTGTAGTGTCTCAAACGATTATTCTTTACCTAAAACTGGTTTTTTACTTGCTTCATGATCAATTCTACATTCCCCAAAGGCTTTCAAAAAATGTATCCCTTTCTCTTCTACAACTTGGAGACCAAGGATGTAATGCTTCATATTCTACAGTGTTGTTAGCATTTAAAAATTGGAGTTTGTAAGAAAAAAGGAAACATTTTACCATTTGGAGATATAAGCACCACTCCTGCACCGGAACCTACTGAGCAATAACTTCCATCAAAATCAAGAGTCCAAATCTCATTGGGGTCTTGGACAAGTGACCTCGGGTGCATGAACTTCTGTATTAATTATATAATTACCCATACTTGAGTTTTGAAATAAGACTTATGCACAGGGATCATTAGTTTTTGTTAGGGAGAACTGTGCTTGAGTTTCTAGCATTATCTTCTTCATTTCTCCACTGATAGGGATCATAGCATGAGACTAATCCATTTGAATCTCACTACCTAGATCTCTAAAAAAATTCCTTCTCAACAACATACCATATGAAGCAGGAATGTTAACAACTAGAATGGTTACCTTGACTCGCTTTTGAGGAAATTGAGGTACAACCATTTGAGTGTCTTTAATCTTCCTAATTAAAGGAACTTGTCTTGTCTCCATGGAGTAACAAGATCTGAATGTTCTCATACAAGTCAACCCAAGAGCATTTGCTAATTTTTCAGGCATCACATTGTCCAAGGATCCAAAATCTATAATGTAATTACTTAATTTGCATTCTCTTGATCAGAAATGACATAAAGAAAGGTTCATCCTTTTGATTATGAAGGTGCAGTGGCCACCACAATATTTTGAGTCTTCCCGTCTTTATGAGGTTTTAGAATTCTTTTAGAGTAATGATCATTAGATTTTCGCCTTTGATAAACTGGACCAATTTCTTAAGTTGATCCTTATTGGAATTCAAGTACTCTACCTGTGACATGGAAATTTTTGTTTTATAGATATGATCAATGATATCAAATTTCGGTAACATGATCATACTTGATGTCTTAGATACTGTTTCTTTCGAAACTTGATGATGGCTCACTTTTCACCTTTGATTCAGGCTTAGTTGATACTAAGGTGGAAGAAGAAACTTTCTGATTTATCAACTGACTGGCTTGACAAAGGTCCACCTTTCTTTAAGATAGTTTTAACTTTTGAAACCTCAGTCACCTTCAAATCTTTAGGAATCTCAGTTGTCTTGGATTCTTTGGAAGTTTCTTTAGTCTTAGATTCTTTAGGAACTTTCCTTAGATCTCTTTTTTATCTTCCACCTTAGTGTTACTTTGCTCCTTTTTCTGAGAGCGTGTGAAGACAACAAAGGATTGACTATTCTATCTTCTACAATTTCTTTGTATCCATCTTATTCTTTTGAATGGTACTCAAATAACTGATTATTACTTTCTCCTTCATGCTCTTTCGATTTGAGGTTCATATGTCCCAGAGTCTAGCTCCTTCTTCATCAAATTTGATGACCTCAACTTCATCATCACTTTCTTCAATGACATCATACTTTGAGTTGGTTACGGGAGCAAATTCAATAGCAAGCCTTGTCGGAGCACCTATAATTCTAGATTTTTTGGGAAAGTAGCCTTTTTTTGGGATGTCTTTGTAAGGAGCATGTTTACTACTTTGAGTAACTTGCTTTTTCAAAGTTATCACATCATTGGCCAAATTAGTGACTATGGTCTCAGAAGCATTGGGGGTTTTTTGACTCTTTCCCTTGAGGGAAATTTTCTTGAATTTTCCTGCCAAGATTAAGTTATCCTCAATTTCTATGGCCAAGGATTGAGCAAGTTCCAAAGTAGCCACTCTAGCCCTTCTCAGTTGATAGCACACTTTTGGTTGTTGTGCGTTAATAAGGAAACATTTCTATCTATTAGGTTTTGGGTAGATTTTGGTAGGAACTTTGTTCACCATTTTGTTGAACTTAGCCATAAAATTCCTTCATGGGTTCTGTTGGTTCTTTCTTCACCTGAGATAGTTGGGATAAAAGGGTATGTTCATATTTTGATGTTTTGAACCTATCTTCAAACTTAGTTTTCATATCATTCCATTTTGTAATGGGTCCATTTGAGATATGATGAAACCAATCTATGGAAATGTATTGTAATGTTTCAATGAAAATGTGAAAACAAAAACATCTTGATATTCTACTAACAAAACTACACATGCAGCAAAGAAGGCATAAAAGTGGTCATCAGGTGATGTCTTCCCATCACCATCAAACTTGGGAAGAATATTTCATGTTGAGTTGGTAAGGACAAATGGGCCTATGGAATTTCCCAATGGTATGTTAACTGCCATATTGGGAAAGGTGGTATGTGAAGGTAAAATGACATGTGCAGGAACAAGTGCTTGACTTGTAGTGATTCCTCCCTTAATTTCTCTTTCAGGACTTGATGCAAGGCTTACAGATTTACTATTAAGGGATCATTGGCACATTCTAATCAACTCTTTCCTTTTCTCTTTTCTCTCTTTCTCAATATCTTTGCACCTAGATGATTCTAGCAACTCTCGTAGCTTGATTCTCTTTATTATCTAGTATTGATGGAGTGAGATGAAAATTATAGTTGTTCATGTGCTTTTCCCAAATAGCTTGCCTCATATTTGATGATATGTCTTCTTGATTCTCTATAAAAAGAATATTTTGTTGCAATATAGGTGAGTTACCTGTAATATTCATACAAATTATTTCCTTGGTGGAAGAGGGTCGTGTTGATGAACATCGATCAACACGTGTCCAAGAGGTCTTTTGGCCACAAGTGTGGGTGCTCTTATTCTAAGGTCTTCAATGTATATTTCTCTATCAATTACTCTATAAAATATTCACAAATTGCTGCAAGCTTTCATGGTTTTCCCAAGATACTATTCGACAGGCTGACAACAATGTCTCCTTGAAAATATTTGTTAGGAAAAATATTTGGTTGAACAACTGGAGCTTGTGCATAGGGGATAGTCATAAAAATTTAACTAAGAACTGGTTGAACTATTCTTGAATCCCCAGTAGAGTCACCAAAATCTATTAGTATATGGATTCGCACGGCATGCAAATGACATGCAATAGTATAGGAATGAAGTCCCTCCGCAATGAAGGTGAGGCTGCCTTTATTGAAAACCAAAACAATATTTACATATGTACATTAAAAACTATATGTATGGGGTATTTTAGAACAACAAATGGAAATAAATGTGAATGAGAGAGATGGAATGGAATGAAAGGAAATAAATTAAAAGGAATGAATGGAAGGAACATGTAATAGCTAAGTAAAAGTAGAGCCATAATATTGCATAGAGGAAAATAATGAATAACTAACTGAAATAAAGTAGAGTTTGAATCAACTAAACAAGAATAAGTAAAAGGGAACACACATGAACAAGTAAATATCAGAGCTTGATTAGTGTGAACAAGAAAAACATATTAATAGCATTCACAATTACCATTAACAAGTTTCGACATGTACCATTACCAATCAAGTATACCACAACAATAATCATCAATTTCAACATGGGAAGACAACTGCTCATCTCCTCAAAACACTCTACTTCAAGGAACAAATGTTGGTTACTTTGTACACATTGAGTAACTGTATCAAGTCACTCAGGATTATCCCCTTTAACAATCAAGTTTAAATAACATGACATTTACTGGTGAAGCAATTTCATCTTCTCAGGTATTGTTTCGACATCCCATTAGGCATGCAATTGGATCAACTCACCCATTCTAGATGAGAAGTATTTAGCATGATATGCTAGGAGTGAACAACAATTCAAACACATGAACCAGTCCTTTGATAGGTTGCAAGGAAACGGTGATGTATTGCTTAAAAATAATAACAATACCCCGCCACCAACTGAAAATACAACAAATGAGGGGTGGTAAGCATTGTGAACAATTCATAGTAGGATACCATACTCGTCAATAACATCCAAGGGTTCAACCAAAGGTACCTAAGAAAGGCACCACCACGTCAATGGGAGATGTTATTTCAGCTTTGTTAGACAAAATCAAAGAGTTAGAGCTTTCCCATAATACACATTGAATTCACATGCAGGGTAATCCCAGACTCATTCCTACCCGCAGATTTATGGGAAAATGCCTACTTCACATAGAATCCTCCAGTTTACATGAATATTCAAAACCCTGGAGATTTGCTTACAGGGAAGGGCACCTTGGGTATGCCCCCCAACCTGTGTATGGATATCTACAACAAAAACCAGCTGGAAGTGACTTCTCAAATGCCATACCAGTCGGAAATGTAATGTTCCCTGGCTTCGTGCCTTCGATGTCATATCAAGGTAATTAAATCCCCTATGAACACATGTATTCCAAATCTCCACAGGAGGACATGTATTCCTACCCAATTCCATATGGACAACTGTAGGGGATGCCATACACCCCACCAAATGTCTATGTTGTCCTGTTTCAGCAACCTGATGCAGCCCCCACCTCCCCAATAAGGGTCTTCAATGTTGGAAACATATGCAATGGGGACTTATTCTGAATATCTCAAATAACCCTTAGATTTCTCCATTCGTGTAGTCATGCTCCTGAGACCCTTTCCTGATCTTCCGAAGTTCAAAGGGGAGGAGATCCTAACACCCACATCAAGGCTTATACAATTTCCATTCGAGAGTTATTCCCATGGGATGCAGTCATTGTGAACATTTTACCTAAAAACTAAAAGGTATTGCTCTTGCCTAGTATTATAGGATACCGAAGGCCTCAATACACTCATTCAAGCAGCTTGTATTAGATTTTATCAAATATTTTGATATGAAAAAGGTTTTGAGAATAGGAATAAGGGAATTCCTTCATATTAAACAAGAACATAATTAATCTATAGCCCACTTCATTCAAGAGGTGGTGATAGGTTCTCTACTCTTCCGCAAGTGCTCCTAACATGGATCAAATAGAACTTTGTGATTTGTTTCTTCACTCTCTCAACAGAGAAAAGAAGGAAGAGGTTCAAAATTTCCTGCTAAAGAGCTATGAAGAGGTGTTAGAGGGTGTTCTTCAGATTGAACAAATGGCCATTGACATTAGTCATAAGACTTATGGGGTAAATGGGAAGTTAGTCACTCCTACTCAAATCACTCCTAGTTACTCCAACAACACGAACAATAATCAAGGAAAAAAAATCCTTAATAAGAATCATGAAGTCACGATTGATGGTGTGACTGACCAACCCAAAAAGCCTAATGTTGTTAATCCTACCAGTACAAGTGCTACAATTAACAACAATAATGGCAATAATTAGAGAAACAACAATTTCTCACCCTCAGTAAACACTGTGGATTTTAATCTTCCTCAACAATAGCAACAACCTCAACAACAAAGGAAAAAACCGGCCCCAATCCCTGGTAAATACCCCAACCAGTTCCATAACCAAGGGCAATAGTTTCAAAATTTTAACCAGAACAATCAGTAACCAAATAGTAACCGTAACTTTGGGCCACAACAAGGAATGATTCAAAGGCCTCCAGATTATGATTCTGACTTACACTGTACAGTTTCTATAAGGTTCATGGGCATGATGCAAGAACTTATGGTGATTGTAATAATTTTTTATAGCATTTTCTAGAAGACCAAAGATAGTTATTTGTTGACATGTTTTTGACAAACCCAACTACACCCAGTCAAAACACCTATATGGGACCAGTGTCTCCATAAAACACACCGTTAGGGATCTTCAATGATCCTCTCCGTACACATCCAAAGGATAGTAGACTAGATCCCAATGGTTTGAATAAGGTTATTGTAATAGGGACTCATGATCTTGAAGCTTCAACTTAATCAAACCCACAGGTGGCATCTCCTCTGGATGGCCGCCAACAAACCAAAATTGTGGGCCTGGTTGAGTTAGACGTTGAACCCCAAATTAACACTACAACAAGAGCTAGGGATTATTCTTTGCAATCAATCCCAATTTATCTGGATGTGGGCAAGAAATATTCATGATATGCTAAGCAAGATAGTAGGGGCTTATGATCTAATTAGTGATTTGACCAAGACCTTTTCACATATTTCCTTCTTGGATCTACTGAAGAATTCCCTTGCTCATTGAGTCACTTTGTTAGAAGGGCTAGGTCTCGGCCATTTGATTAATGTTACCCTTCTGCCAGAGGCACAGATAAATCATATAGATTTCGATGTTTTCCCTCTAGGGAAACCCAAAAGGGACATTGGGTTTGTATTTGACATAGGTAAGATGCCTACAGATGCTGAAATAGCTCGTAGAGGTGATCTCCAGCCTTGTTTTTACAAGTTTGGATCTACAACTACGTGAAACGTGCAATGATCAATGATGGGGAAATGGTTAACATAGTCCCCTTATCTTTTCTTTAGAAGTTAGGATATGGGGAGACCAATCGATCCTTGACAAGAAACACACTTAGGGGCTATGATAGCCTCACAGTGACCTCGATCAGAACCATAGTATTATTGGTTACTCTCAGACCCAAGACAATACTCACTAAGTTTTATATTATAGATCAGGAAACCAACTATAATATGATCCTTGGCCATCCTTGGATCCACCGCATGAAGGTAATCCCCTCCACTTTATTTCAAAAGGTCAAATTCTTGCATTTAGGGAATCCTTTGTGGCACAAGGTGATCCAAAACCCTTTGATATACATTTGGATAACTTAAAGAAAAAACTAGGGGTCCACTTTGAATTTGAGCTCCCCACGAACCAGTTAAATAAACCTACAAGCATAGTACCAGAAGAAAAGCTAGTTCCTACAACAGATTTAGAGGTCATGGGTTTGATTGAAGGAATTTGGGTGGTTAAGGATGAAAACATTATTGTAGAGATAGTGTTGTTAGGAACCACCATGAATATTTTTGAGCTACTAGAGAAGGATTTTCCTATTCCCCTACCCTTTGATTCTATGGGTATGGGACATGCCTTGGGACTTGGCTCCCTTCTAGTAGATGATAATTTCATGGGATAGGTAACCAAGGAAAAAGAGGAAGGTATAAAGGATGAATCAACAACCATCTTTCTGAGTAGTTGCTGGACTCTCCATTTTGATGGAGCCAAGTGTAACTTTGGCACCCAGGTAGGTGTGATCCTTACTTCACCCGAAGGAAGGATTCTACCTTTTGCTTTCAAGTTAAATTTCAAATTCACAAACAATGGGGATGAATATGAGGCTCTCATATTAGGCCTCATCATAGCTAAGAGGATGGGAATCCTCAATATTAGGGTTTTGGGTGATTCACAACTAGTTTCCAATTAGATATCTGAAGTACATGATACCAGAGTTGAGCATCTATAACTTTACAAAACAACAGTGATAGGTTTGACAAAAGAGTTCGATTTCATCTCAATTGAGGTAGTTCCACATGAAAAAAACCTTCTCATAGACTCTATAGCAACTTTTGCTTCATGCTTCACCCCAGGTAGTGACCTGGGAGATACCAAATTCACGGTTTCAATTTGCGCCAAACCCTTGATTCGTAAAACGTAAATGACCCCAATTTTAACATATGTAGAAACTGAGAGTCATTCTAATTGTTCAAAGCACGTCAATAGTGATGAATCAAATTTAAGTTATTTAAAAACTTTGGCAAAACTGTATCATACCTATCATGAGATAAAACTTTCCTTAATCCCACATTCCTCTTCTTATTTTGGGAATCCCATGATTGAGTCCTCTCTAGGAAAGGATCTTGAGATTTACGAGGTAGAAGAAGAAGGGTAATTTGATTTTCTGCCAGCCCCACTAGAATTTGAGGAGGGAAATGCCTCCTTAATCAAGGGAGTGATTGATATAAACATCGAAACAGAAGAGGAACCAAAGATCTTAAAGTTAGGGTCATCTTTAACTCCAGAAGAATTGGAAATACATACCCAAATCCTCAACGAACATTAAAAGGCCTTCACATTTAGCTACAAGGACATGAGGGGATTACACCTCACATCATTGTTCACAATCTCATCACCAAGTTGGATGCTAAACCAAATAATCAGAATTCAAGGCCCATGAAGCCAAAAGTGGCCCTCATGGTGAAAGAAGAAGTAATGAAACTTTTGTATGTGGGATTCATTAAGCCAGTTGATTATTCATAATGGGTATCTAATATTGTTCCTGTTCTAAAAAAGAATGGAAAGATCCATATTTGTATAGACTTCTTGGACATTAAAAAATCTTTCCCCAAGGATTATTTCCCATTACCATCCATTGATGTTATCATTGGTGCAAAAACTAGGTTTGAGTTGTTGTCTCTCATGGATGGGTTTTCAAGATATAGTCAAATCAAAATCTCTAAGGAGGATCAAGATAAAATTATGTTTATAACTCCTAGGGGAACTTATTGTTATTTTGTCATGTCATTTGATCTTAAGAATGCTAGTGCTACCTACCAATGAGCAATGACCTACGTATTCCATGATATTATTTATAAGATTGTGGAATCCTATGTAGATGACCTATTGCCTAAGGCTAGGAAGCATTTCAATCAACCTGAGGTGCTTTGCATCATCCTTTTATGCTTAATTGAGTATGGTGTCACATGAAATCTAGAGAAATGTGTTTTTAGCATAACAAGAAGCAAGATTTTAAGTTACATTATATATTTACAAGGGATTGATGTTGACCCGACAAAAATCTAGGCTATCTTATAAATGGTTCCACCATCATATGAGTCTAGTATTTGATCTTTTCAAGGGAAACTCAATGCAATCCAAAGGTTCATCCTTGACTTGGCCTTTACTATCCATCCAATCAACATTTTTTTGAAAAAGGATTATAACATCGATTTGAAAAAATAATGTAACGAGGCCTTCGAGGCAGTTAAATGATTCTTGTTGTCCCCTCCCATGCTAAAGTCACCTAGATCAGATCACCTTTTTATCTTCTATTTGCGAGCTATAGATGTTTCACCAGCTTGCATGTTGGATATGAAATACATTCCTAGAAATATTTGGAGTCAATCCTGGATAATGTTTCATACCCACCATCGCGTACACAAGGTAGGAGGTCATGAAGAAATTTAAAGAAGTTAGAACATCAGACGATTGAAAACAAATGGAATTTTTGATGTGTTAACCCATCGAATGAGGTCTCTATTTCCCTTGATAGTGGAAATGTAAAGGTGCATCTAATATTGAAACTCCCTAAAATAAGGAAGACTCGTAGCTCTTCTCAACAATGTAATGATATCATTTACTTCTTGAATGAAGTATGACCAAGGAATCATTTTTAGGGAATATAGATAGTGAAATTTAAGTTTTCACTAAATAACTTTTGTTGATGAATCTCATGCAAGTATCATTTTCTACAACCCAGTGCTCAAGAGAAGACTTTGGGGAGATAGTGGCATACAATTTGACATCAGGGAGCCTTAGTAGGTCTTCAAATAAATCACTATCTAGTCTTGATCACCAATTTTCCATCCTATTACTTCATTGTACGCACGATTCCTATCAAAATGTGATGTGGGGAGTAACAAGGACTTAGGGCATTACATGGATTGGGGAAATGTAGAAGCAATAAGGGAAAGTTCATAGTAAAATATTTCTTGCATCCATGGTTTCTTATTTGAAGCCTTGAGTCTTTCCTAGAATTTGGGCATGTCAATATGCCCCTAAGCATTTGTATCCCCAATATTTCTATATCAGATGAAATACTTGAAGGGGGTGTTACCCCTTGATAGCTATATTTCATTTTTCCTTCCCCTTGGATGAAGATCTAGACATTCTACCCTACTTAACTCAAACCAGAAAATCAGAAGTCGAGGTGTAGAAGTGTATTCTTTCAAACAAATGTAAAATCACCTAAAATTCCAAAACCCAAAGTCTAAAGTTTTGAAATTGAAACTTAAACCATGTTAAAACAGCTCTAAAACCCTCAATATAGAAAACCTTTGAAAACCTAAAAAATCTAAACTTTGAAGTCCCAAAATTAGAAACCTCAAAGCAACCCTAAAGCTTGAAACAACAAAGTTCCTGAAATGTGAACTTCAGAAACCCTAAAATCGATAACTCTAAACTTTAAAATCCAAAATAGAAATTTTTTGAAACTTGAAATGGAAACTCCTGAACTTCTGATGAACTTGTCATTTTTTATCTTTTGAAATTGGAAATTAACTCCTGTGAAACATCCTTGATTTCTCGAAAAACCTTCCTCTCTTCTTGGAAAGTAAATTTTCCTTATTCGTGCAAGAGTTTGAATCCTGGGATTCAAAAACAATAAAAATTCAACAAGTAAGAAAAGTCCATGATTTAAAATTCAAAGAAAAACTTAGAAGAAATGAGTTAAACAAAGGAAAAATGGAAGAAAAGAGAAAAGTAAAAATGACAGAAAAAGATCCCTAAAAAAAAAATAAAAAAAAAATTTGCAAACTTACCCAAAATGATGAGAAAATATGAAAAAATGCTCCAAAAATCACCTAGGGGTATGGTTGGATGCAAAGGTATGTCAGTAATGTCAGAGTACTTAATTCATCTAGTAAAAATGACAAGTAAAACTCTTTCATATTTATAGGAAAGTGAAAATTAATTACCTTGGATCTGACACGTGTGGGTGGTTGGCATTTATTTCCATCAGAAATTCAGAGTTTGAAGGTTAGATGTAGACTGCATGCAGGCACACAATCTCCGAAGTCTGAAATTTTGTGGAGGGATTGGGTAAGGTTTCAATTTTGGAATCTAGAGTACAATTTTCATGTAACTTGCACTCAGAATCTGAAGTTGAAATGGTGGTGTGGAATCAGACTTCGAAACTTAGAAGTTTACATGCAAAAATAACTCATAGTTCTGACTTCTAGTTCCAAAATCCATTTGGGGTGGGTTTTGGGTTTTGGAACTCAATGTTCATTTTGCATGCAAAATTCATGTTGACTTCTGAAATCTGAAATTTGGTGAAAATGATACTAAGGAAACTTTTGAAACAAATTTCTTGAAAAAATTAAGGAATGGGAAAGGTAGAAAATTTACAAGAAAATTTTAAAAGCCCTCTTGGCAAGGGGAACTTGTAAAGTTAACATTTTTTGGTGACCTCTCAGGATGCTTTCCTGCTAAGAATTATTCCAGTAGCCTTAAGTAATCCATTGGGAACATGAGTCTTTAACCTCAAAACATACATAACAAAACACAACTAAAAAACAAAACCAAGAAAAACAAACAAAAAAACAACAAAAAAACAAATAATGTACAAAGCACTTGGAGGAAATAAACCTAGACTAATAGTGTACATGGTGAAACCTTCTCAAAAATAAGTTTTGAGATGTATCCCATTCACTAGAATGGGCAATGCTTCTCCATTGAGTCTGGATAGGAAAAATGAATTTTCCTCTTTACAATTTGTGATCATGTATGGCCCGCTCCAGAGAGCATCAAATTTTGCGTGCATTCTTGGCTTGGCCCTGTCTGCATCCCATTTGAGGACCAAATATCCTTCTTAAAATACCTAGGAACTACTTTCTTATCAAAAGTTTTCTTCATTTGAGCCTGATGCAACTCCAAAGTCTTCATAGCCTTGTTCCTAGTTTCTTCCAACTCCATCAACTCAGTGAACCTTACTATCATAGGATCACTTTCCATAACTTCCAGCTGATGTGCTAACTCCAAAGAGGGAAATTCTAGAGACAAGAAGTTTTTCCTCCCTACCATATACTAGCATGAAAGGGGAATTCCCAATGGCCCTTTTTGGTGCTATCCTATCTTCTTATAAGGCAATCTTCAATTGTGTGTGCCAAGTTTTTTGGTTACTCTCCATCATTCATTTGATGATATGTATTAGATTCTTATTACTAGACTTCATCCAAACCATTACCTTGTCAGGTAATAGTTAGATGAAGTTTTCAAATATACTCCATTCTTGACAGCCCACTCACTAATATTTGTACCTACAAAGGCCATGGCATTATCTGAAATCACTATGAAAGGGACACCAAATATTTTCATTATACCTTCTATAAAATCTAGAACATATACTTTTCATTTCCTTCTTTAATGCTACCACCTCATCCATCGAGTGAAATATTTGTTGCAGTCAACACCCACTTATGTCCATCACTTGATGAGGATTTATCATCCCAATAAAATCTAACCCC
This sequence comes from Taxus chinensis, assembly GCA_019776745.2. Classification (NCBI taxonomy): domain Eukaryota; kingdom Viridiplantae; phylum Streptophyta; class Pinopsida; order Cupressales; family Taxaceae; genus Taxus; species Taxus chinensis. The sequence continues at coordinate 55,305 of JAHRHJ020003226.1, forward strand.
CTTTGAATTAAGGGTTGATCTAATTTAATTGGATGAAGGGGAAAGACAACTAGCCTTTTCTTTCCTGTGAAGAAGGCACATTCTTTACATTTCCTTATCCACTGATGTGCATCCTTGAAAATATCTGAACATTAATAACTAGCCCTCATAATCTTTGTAGCAGTGGTTCTTGCTGAAAAATGTCCTCCTGACAATCCATTATGGAATTCTTTCAAGTATCTATCAACTGTTCGGGACCTATACATTTGAGGAGAACTCCATTCAAATCTTTGAAAGAGTATGTTATCTATGAGAACATAAGGAATGGATTGAAGTCAAAAACTTCACCTCTAGGTTCTATCTAGGTCAAGAGGATATTCTCCTAATAAAAGAAAATTATTCATTTTGGATATCCAATCAGTAGGAGTATCTTCTTGAGGATGATTATGAAACATAATTTCTCCTTCATATTTTGATTCCAAATCAATGGCAAGTTGTTGGACATAAACCCTTTCCCTTGACTAACTTGGTTACCTTAATATGCACACGTCATATTCCATGACCTTGGTGATCCATCCAGCTCATTTTTCATTCATATCCTTATTCAACAGGAAATCCTTGACTCCTGGATGCGACACCATCAACTGTATCTTGTTATTGGACAACATATGTTTGAATTTATTTAATGCCCAAATAACATCAAAAACATGTTTCTCAACAAATGAGTATTTGAGCTCATAATCTTTGAGTGAACTGACTGAAAAAAGAAATTGGTTGTTCCATAATCATTGTTTTACTGAGTGAGGATTCCTGAAATGCTTTCTTGTCCTGTAAAGGTGTAGAGGATAAAATCCTTGTCATACCTAGGGTTCACCAATGTAGGATCCTGGGAAATAGTTGTCTTGATAGCTTCAAAAATCTCTCTTTCCCTTTAGTCCAACTGAAGGGTATGTTATTTTTCAACATGGACGTTAATGGTTTAGCCAAGGCAGTGAACTGAGGTATAAACCTTCTTACAAAGTTAATAGTCCCTAAGAAACTCTGAAGGAATTTCTTATGGCTTGGAAGGGATAGAGAAAAGATCCAAGATGACATGAATCCTTTCTGGGTAAATAGAGATTCCTTCTACTGAAAACAATATGCCCTAATAATTTCCTTTGTGAACCAAAAAAATGCACTTCTTGGGATTTAGTGAGACCCCAAATTCCCTGCACCTTTTAAAAACCTTTTCCAAATGGGTCTATGTGATCTTTACATGCTTGTAATACATCATTATGTCATCAAGATAAACAAGGATCATGTCATTTATTATCCCTTTGAAATCCATATCCATAGCTCATTGGAAAGTGGCCCCAATGTTGGATAACCCAAATAGAAATTTTGTTATAGGCATATGTTCCTCATTTAGTAGTAAAGGCCATTTTGAATTGATATGATTCTTTAACCAAAATTTGGTTATAGCCTGAAAAACCATCAAGTAGTGAAAACCTTTCTGCTCTTACCATTGTTTGAAGAATCTACTCCATAGATGGAAGAGGGTAATGATATTTTAGGGAGGCTCAATTCATGTATCTGAAGTCCACGCATAGCCTGATCTCCCATTTTTCTTCCTAACTAGAACTAAATTAGCTACCTAGGAGGAATGATTGATTGGTAAGATGATACTAGCTTAAATGAGATTTGAAAGCTCTTTCTTCATAAGTGGTTCAATCTTGGGGTTGACCAGTCTCTAATTTTTCCTAACTGGCTTAGCATTTGGAGTCGAGCTCAATAGTGTGTTGTGCCAATCCTGGATCGAAACCATGAAGGTCTTCATAGCTCCAGGAAAAAATGTCATTATACTCTTGACAAAGACCAACAAAATCTTGTTTTTCTCCTGGAGCAAGCATACTTTCCCAATCTTTAAAACTTTATTTCTGCAACCTAAACTTACTCAAAATCATCTTCTTTAATTGTCATATTGGCATTTTGTCTTTTAATTTGATCATATGAATTGAAGATTGATTCAAGAGTGACCAAACCTTTTAGAAATTTATTTGTTTTCAACTGTATAATTTGATCATTGTATGCTTCCTGAAGCTTGGATTGGTTCTTTAAAGAGAACTCATCTTCCTCCTAGTAGAAAAAGAATAATTTTCTTATCACTATCGAAAAACCTTCCAACTACCTGCATTTTATGGTACTGCTAGTCTAACAACCATTTTGAATGACGACCATTGTTGTTCCTCATGATATCAACAGGGACATCATACTAAGAACCTATTATGGAAAACCTATATGCATCTTGGTTTTGATTCCTAGGAATCACATGAATTCAAAGGCTTCAAATTCTTCAATCAAATCCCACACCCTATTTTTTATGACCTTAAAAGATCATTTTTTGATGCACTTCGGGCTCTGACCTGATGCACGACAAGCTCACTATCCCCAAAAAAGTTAACACTTTGATTCCCTTTCTTCTAATCTAATTGGATTTCTTGTAGTAATACTTCATATTCAGCCACATTATTAGTGTAGCTAAAAAAAAGTTGAAAAGATGAGAAATATTTTTTACCTTGTGGAGAAATTAGCATAACACTAGCACCTGCTCTATTTTTTCTCCTTGACCCAGGACACTCCACTAAACTTTTGGCAAAGTGCTTGTATGGGGTATAAAGGAGGAAATTACAGCGATGATAGGAAATGAGGGAAATTAGGAAAGGAAGATGAATGTCATGAGTAGATTGCAGAGCTCACACCTAGTAATCGTAGTTCAACATTCAATATAGAGGAAAGAGAAATGAATATATTTAGTGAGATGGAAAACATGAGACACCGATTTCTCAGATTCATATATCAAAGATACAAAGCTCTTCCATAACTATACTTGCAAAGTGCATGAAAGAGGGAAGTGGAAGGAACAAAAGAGGATTATAACAACTATGTTTATTTCATCAACAATGAGAGGAAACCATATATAAAAAGATGCACACATTCATCCATCTTGGAAAGAAGAAACTCAATTCCTTTATTGACATTTACACAAGTTGTACAAATAAAGGAAAAAGAAGAAAACATGTAGAAGAAATGTATCTTTATTTCATGTATAAGGATGAAAAAAAGTTCAACAATTACTACAAAGTACCAAATTTCCATAATGCAATTTTTAGGATGTAATTTTCTAGGATATTTTGGAATGGAGAAGCCATCCCAATTTATAGCAATGTAGATTGATTATTTTTCCTACCCCTCACACAACTCTTCATTGTCTCATTCAACGTGTGACTTTTCACCTTCCTAGGAAGTGAGAAATAAGTTACTGTTTTATAAATTAAATGTACTTTTACGATGTTAATTTATGAAGTTACTTAAGTGAATGAGAAAAAATATAATGATTATGCCCAATTAAGAATTAGAAATGGGAGAGAAAGAAGAGGGGGAAAGAGAGAAGAAAGGAAAAGATGCCACATACGATGAAGAAACTTCTTATTGAATCATGCCTCCTGATGGTGGATCACTGGAGCGGGTTACTTTTCCTTGAATTCCTTGATGAATTGAGCTATTTCATTTGTCATCTTAACATCCCATAGAATTCAAATATAGCACAAAATATTAATCCATGTTTCAAGGACACCACTAATCATTTTACATTAATGAAGCCATTCTTTGTGAACCATTGCAATTACGGAAATGCAACTCCTGATACTAGTTAGGGACTATAAATTGTATTTACTAAAGGAAAGAGACTCACCTACCTCCTTCTTGACCATATCTTGAAATGTAATAATGATTTCTTTTGATGATGAGTCTTTAGTGAGTGGTGGGAACTCGAACCTTTAGACACAATGGTAAAATTTGTTCTAGATTCTAGAAACCTAGAACCCATGGGATCCCAATTCATATATCACATTTTTGAACATTAAATACCATGTGTATCTTCTATCAGCTAATTTGGGATCCTAAAATAAAATAAAAATCTTCTTTGTGGTTCTTGAATCTATCTTTCTCTTTCCATTTTAGTAGCATGTTATTCTTTAAGATCCAAAAATCTCTTGGCTATGACATACTGAGTGAAGATTTGTATATTATGCCAAATAATCTCTCTTAAATCTAAAGAAATATCCTTTTAAATGTGTAATAATGGTTTTTATCTTTCAACTGGAGGATTTTCTGAAACGGCCATGGGTTTTCTCTGTTGCGTCGTAAGGTGTTCCAACTTGCTCCTGAGCAAAAATTGGTTGTCTCAAGACCTCTTGTAAAGGATGCATAAACTTGTTTGAGATATGAAACCACCTATAAAAAATAAAGGGGGTGGAAAAAATTAGTCATATCATTGAAAATAGGACCTACAACAAATTTGTGTATTCAACACTGAGACTTTCCATTTTTAGCCATTGGGATCTAGGAGCTGCTATTTTGAGGGTCACTTTTTCACCATGTTGTTGGTATCGAGGTGCACCCTTCAAATTACAATATTTTCATAGATGGCTCAAGGCCAATTCAAAGTAATTTACACTTTTTGAAATTTACTTTTTGCTTTTGTTTTTTTGACTTTTTGACCCGTGTGCCCTAGATTTCAGTTTGTATGATTTTCATTGTTCTCTCTTCTGAAGGGAGTCTTTTATTTTTGGAGACTTACTAAAAATATAAAGTGTTAACCAGTGGAAATTTTTATTTTTAGAAGCTAAAAACTACTATGTCATATTGATGAGAAAACTCTTGATTCTTTCTGGATTTTTGATTTATATTCTCTCTACATATTTTTCAAGTCAAACTACTTCCCGGATTGACGACAAATAAAGGAAAGAACACACTAGGGATCAAAAAATTAAAATAGATGCCATTAAAAATTAGGGACGTATTTTTAGGGTTTTTTTAGCTTCAAGGTGTTTGGATGAAGATTTTTTCCCAAAATTTCATGAAGATTCGATCATACGTGGTTCATTAGTTATGAGGAATTCTTTGTTTTGGAGCCTAGGGTTTCTAACAACATATAGCTCATGGTTTTTTTCTCAAAAATATACATTATTTACATTTCAAAAAGCATGGAATGATTGGAAAAAATATTTTGAAGGCATTTTATAAAGGTTGTGGAAGTAGAAAAATGGTAGGGTGAAGAAATTTTGGCAGTTGGACCTTTCATGCGTGTGCATGCGCAGGTAGGAAACCAGGAAGAAACAACACGAGTTAGAAAAAATTACATATTTTTAAAGATTGGGAATGAAGTTTAATTTTTTGAACCAATTAAACCAAGATATTTTTTCATTTGGTGTAAAAAAAAATTTCACCCTATCCTAATTTGTCCATGTGGCAGAGCTTGGTTGGACGGAGCGGGGGCTAGGAAATGAAGCATGGGGGCTAACTTGCAAAAAAAAGCTTAACTGAGGTCATGCATGGGGGTCTAGGGGATTAAAATGGGAGGGGGAGAATTTTATTCCACAATATATCCAAATATTTGGTGAAATTTGTGCAAAAAGTGTGCCACTCTTCCATTGGTTAGATTTCAACCAGAAAATTGACTAACGATTGGAGTTTACCTTGGGGAGCCTAACATGTCGGGACCATATCTTGAGATTTAGAGGATTTTTTGATGAAATTTTATATGATTCCACCTGAAAATAACCTTTAATCCAATTATTGGGGGATCATATCTTTGATTCTTCCATTTGATCCTTGAAAAATAGTTTTTTTTCCTATCTCCAAGGTTGTGAATGAAAAAAACTAACTGTGGACAGAATGCGCCTAGGTTTTGTGAAAATATGATATTAACATTCTCTAGGGATCTGAAATAAATTTTTGAAAATATTTTTTACTCCTAACTCCTTTCGAAGCTCTCAAAATTGCTTCTTGAAGCTAGAGGTTGTTTTGACACTGTGCACTTGCTTAAGCCTCCAAGACCCACTTTTGTTGAAACTAATCCAAAACTTATGAAACCTCCAAGAATATTTTAAAAATGATTTCAAAATGTTATTATCTCTCTGATACACCTCCTATTATTTTAGGCCTTTTTTTCCACTCTGGGGGGTGTGTAACAGCTTCGAGAAGACTAGAAAATAGCCTTTCCCAAGCTTGTCAAAAAGCTTGTTTTGATGGATCTTACCTTGGAAGTACTTGGAATGACTGGATATCCATAAATCACCTATGGGAACACTGAAAAAAACATATGAATAACTTTAGAGATGGGTTATAGGAATGATTAGGGATTATGGTGAGATGAAGGAGGACTTAGAATGACCTTTGAGTAAAAATTTTTACATAGGGTATGGTTGTCATGATTGAAATTTGGGGATTTTCTTGTTGCACGTTTACACGACAACAAATGAATCTATCTTGGGGACATGTTTTGGATCAAGCACAAATGAGGACATGACATGAGAATCTAGAATATCAATTTTATTTTACCTATCAGTGCCTTATCATTGGCTTTAGAGTCACCAGAAAGATATACTACACAACTTCTTTATTAAAAACACACAAACACACACAAACAATAAGGGAAACACACAAAAGGGAAACAACACATAACAAAAAATGGAAACTATGTACAAGGGGAGGGATATTTACATAGGCGGGGAAATAATATACACATACCTGGAAACGGGTTGGGAAAAGTACATGCCATCATGAAACAACAGATTGAAGTTTTCCCTTTAAAGCAAAAAACCTATTATTTGATCAAACCATACTTTTGTGATGGATCTTCATGGCTTGAGAAGAATAATTTTTGAGCATAATTCATATCTTCATACTCATATTACACTAAAAGAATGTTCTTGCATCAAATGAATAACTTTTTTATCTTCTCCAAACTCTTGTACCTTGAGGTTTCGCTTGGCCTCTGTGACCATGAGACACCATTCTTCCATGTCTTCAAGAGTGTGGAAATATTAATATTATTTGAATTTCCTTATTGAAATTTTGAATCATCTCCTATATCAGCAAGGAACTTGAAAGGAGTGAGAACAAACTGATTTTCTTCCCATTCAAGAACTTCTATGAACATCTTGCACTTTGTTCTCTGAAAAGTGATTTTCTAGAATAAATGCTACATCATTGAGATAAAGGCCCTCATCAATCTTGGTGAAATGTTGCAATATGGGAACATGTTAAAGGAACATCAGATCTTGAAGAATGGTGAGTGTAATATGATTTTGAATCATTTCACAAGGATCATGCACACCCTCACTTTGTTTTCTGGAATCATTGTTGTTGATATCCACCCACTCAAAGTCCATCTTGGTATCTTTTACAAAGTTGTAACCATGAATTTTTTCATAGAATCATTCTTTACCCTCAAGAGGAATTTTCCATAGGAAATCTTGTTCTACACTAGTGGAGCATCCAAAGTGGTGGTAACAAGTTGATCTTGAGCACACTCCCAAGAATCTTATAACTTTTCACTTTGGTTTTTAAAAACTTTCTTCAAGGTGCAAATCATCTCAACATTTTCCCTACTATCTTCCTCCATGGTGGAGATGTTGTTTTCAAGATTGGGGACATTCAAAGGAGATTCAAGAACCTTCCTTCTTTTGTAATCATGAACCTCTTCACATTGTGTGTAATAAAAATACATGCTTTCACATTCAATCTTGCCAACCAAGGAATTGGGGAAGACATCAAGTTCATCTAGTGGCTTCATCTCAGAATCAAACATTGGTGTGTCAAAAAGAGGAGAACAAATTGACTCATGCCTATCTTGCATCTCCATGGCCCGAGTTAAGAATTCAAGACTAAGTTAAGGATATTTAGTCTCTTCTGTAGCCTTCAAGATGTCTTGTATAGATACCCTTCCAAGTTCACCATAGGATCATCTTCATCCTCATATTTTGCATTGCCTCCAGGAGATGGTTGAAAATATGATCCATACATGCCCATGATTCATTTGAAACATCTTCATTCACTTCTTCTATATCTTTGTTGCCCAAGGTTCACTTTCTTGTAGGAATGGGCATACTTGATTCACAAAACCTTCTGAAAAGGAGAAGAGGTCCAAGCTTTGTGGGAAGGGAACTCATTCAAGCTCAAAATCCATATCATCCTCCTCTTAGTAGGAAGCATAGAACCATGTTGGGGTAGTAGTATGGGAAGAATTTTCAGCTATATATTGATCATCCATTATTGAATCCTCTTGCTATATGAAAATGAAATACTTCATACTCACCATGATGATCATTTTGATCCTTGGGTGAGAAGAGGTTGTGTTAGAGCTATTCATTCTCCTTGACTTCAAAAATAAGTGGGCTTCTTCCATTCGTCATCCATGATTGAATCAGGAAGGGAATTTGATTCTTCAACTATCTCCATTTCTTCATTCAACATTTCTACATCATTGAAGAATCAAAATTAGGAAGGAAAATTATCCATGACCATCTTGAATTCATCATCTTTAGTCCATGATGTCATGATGGATTCTCTTGCACTTCTTCACATATCTCCTTTTCATCATTAATTGAAAGATATAAAATTTGAAAGGAGATTATTCATTCTTACTTCGAACTGGTAATCTTGTACTTCTTCATTGTTGGTGGAGTCTTCGGAAAGCATTGAATCATCCATCATGCAACAATAATCATCCTCTCTTGAATATATTATCTCCTCCAATGGGTTGTTCCTGAGCCATAAAATGAATTGATGAATGGAAGTTCCACCTCCATGTCTTCTTCATCATCTTCAAAGGTTTCTTTGATTTTCAATAGAAGGGTTCAAGGATGATATCTTCGATTAGGAGAATCCAAGAATATTTCAGGGATGAACACCACATAGTGTAGACAATCATGAAGGTCTTCTTGATATTTTTTTATTCTTGACAACATGAAGTGATTCAAGGTGTTCATACCTTTTTTGTAGAGCCAAATCATACCTCCAAATTTCATGATAGGATTTGGGGTCAAAATTTCCTTCTATTATAATGCTCTAAGCCTTTCCACATATCTCTTTTTCAAATGTTCATTTCTTCATCACCATATGCAAGGAAGTCATCCTCCAAAAGAATGGAAGGAAATGTTCTCAATTTTATATGGATTGCTTGCAAGATTGCAAAAATATTCTTCAGTGGATCCTTCCATCATTTTCCATAGTGCTGATTTGATTTTTCAAGGAAAAATATCCTTTTCCTTCCAGTATGCTAAGAATATTCTCATACACATCTCATGATGCTTTCACATATTTCAAAACTTAGGTAGATTTTCCTTTTAGGATGCTATTCTCATAGTTTTAAATTTCTATCATCTTATCTAATTAAATCTTGAATCCCAAGGGAGTTTGATGAAAGGCATAATTTTCCAAGATTTTCATTTAGCTGTGTGAGATTGAATTATTACTTTCTAAAAAATCATTTCATATTCTTGGAATTCATACAACATCTTGTACCTTCTTTACATATTTTTTCAGTTAGTCTATTGGATATTACCTTCATATCTTGGGCTTCAACAATTCCCATTTTATTTCCTTTAACAAAGATATTCTTCAATTGTAGCCACCAGGATTTGATGATAGGTTTTTCAAGCAGAAATTTTCTTATTCTACCCCATTTTCCTGATTTTTAGAGCCATGTATTTCTTGAAGAAAGAGACCCTTTTCATTCTTGAATTTTCCTCTTTGTAAGGATTGGTCTGGAACCATGGTTGATCAAAAATTTCATTTTTTGGTAACCATGTTCTTCTTCTTCTTCACTGTCACTCATTGGTACTTCATTCTAGACTATAAATTTATTCATTGAGTATGGGAAATGAATGTGATAGGCATTCATTCCTTGACAGAGTCTCCTTCAAAAATGATTTTCTTTTAAAATCTGAATTATTATTTTGTTACATTTTTTAATTATATGTTTTGATTTATTTTTTGGGCAAGAGATCCTTTTTTGGGTGCACTTGGGAAAATATCTAATAGTAGTGGATTGCCAAAAAACTGTTGGTGAAAAAATTTTTAGGTATGGAAAATCAGGTGTCTCCACCAATGTTCATGGGGCTATGCCCCTCTACATTGAATGGTAAAACTCCCATTATTGAAAGTAAACTAATCCTAATCCTATCTAAATGATGTGGGTGGCCAAATTGGTTGGGATCACACAAGGACACTCCACTGAACCTGTGGAAAAGTGCTTGTATGAGGTACAAGGGAGGAAATTACAGTGATGAGGGGGAAAGGAGGGAAATTAGGCAAGGAAGATTACTCCCATGAGTAGATTGTAGATCTCACACCTAGTAATTGGAGTAGTTCAACATTCAATATATAGGAAAGCAAAATGAAGTTATCTAGTGAGATGGACAACCCAAGACACCAAGTTCTCAAATTCATATATCAAAGATAAAAAGATCTTGCATCACTATGCTTGCAATGTGCATATGAAAGAGGGAAGTGGAAGAAACATAAGATGTCTTATAAAAAACTATGTTTATTTTTCAATGATGAGAGGAAACCATGCATACAAAGCTGCACAAATTCATACATCTTGGAAAAATAAACTCTATTCCTTGATTGACATTTACACAAGTTGTACAAAGAAAGGGAAAATAAGAAAGCATGTAGAAGAAATGTAGCTTTATTTCATGTATATGGATGAAACAAAGTCCAACAACATATTACAATCCACTATTTCTATAAAGTACAAAATTTTCAAAATGTAATTTTTAGGATCTAATTTTTTGGAATCTTTGGATGGAGAAGCCATCCCAATTTATAGGAATGTGGATTGACTCTTCACCCACCCCCCACATGACTCTTTGTTGTCTCATTCAACTCATGACTTTTCACCTTCCTAGGAAGTGAGAAATAAGTTCCCTTTTTATAAATTAAAGGGAATTTTACAATGTTACTTTATGAAGTCACTTAAGTGAATGAGACAAAATACAATGATTATGCCCAATGAAGAATTAGAAAGGGGAGAGAAATAAGAGGGAGAAAGAGAGAAGGAAGGAAAATATGCTCCATAGATGAATAGGTATCCTTATGATTTTGATTAATTATGCCTCCGATGGTGGATCAAAACATAATTTGGAGCACATTCCTTAGATTCCTTGGACGAAGGCTGCATAGACTTGTTTGAGAATGACAACTGTCCTGAGAAGATTCCATGACCCTGAAAAAAGAAAAGTATCATTTACCTTTTTGCCTATGACAATCATTTTACAAATTTGTTTTCAATGATTTAATACTTCTATTCATTAGCCATTGGGATCTAGGAACCATGAATTTCATGGGTAGTGTCAAATTTTCAACTACTTACTTGTTGGTATCTGAGGTGCATGCTCACATTATTTAGTCAAATATCCAGTGAGTCAATTGGATTTCCTGTAAAAGATAAAATTCAAAATTATGGGATTTATTCCAGGGTTTTTGACCAAATTTTGGGTGACTTAATTTTAACAAGAGGTGTGCCCTATATTTTCATTGGGAGAATAATATTGATTTCAGTCCTATATCTCTGATTTTGAGGCAACTTTGCCATTTTTGGAAACTAGTTCAAATGAAAAATAGAAAGTTTGAACTAGTGGAACTCCTTCCCCTTAAAATTGAAGATGACCATGTCAATCACTGAGAAAACTCTGGGATTTTTCTAGGTTTTTGACTTAGATGCTCTGAAGAATTATTTCAAGTCAAATCCCTCCCGAATCCATACAAATGAATAGAGAGAACACCATAGAGTGAAATGTCAAATGGATGCAAAATAATGATTTTTCAAGGATTTTCCATCGATTTTCACGCTGATTAATGCCCATTGGAACTTTGAGAATGGAAAGGTTTTCCCAACTATTTCATTAAGATTTGATAACCAATTTATTTTCATGAGCAATTCTTCAATGGAGCTTGGGGTATTCATGACAGCATCATTATAGGTGTTTTGCTCATTGAGATTAAAATTATGCATTAGCACGATCTTTAAGGGATCAATGATAGTGAAGAAAATATTCATTTTGGTAGCCAAAGTTTTCTCAAGTAAACATGATAGCATGAAGGTGATTCTGATTGAAAAAGCTTTCAGGTATGATGCAGATAGGTAGTTACAGAAGCATTCAAATGGAGTTCATGAAAGAAATCAATATTTTGATGCTTGGGAATTAATCTTTGCAACTTTTTGGTTTTTTGGGCCAAGTGAACCAAGGTCTTGGTTATTGGGTGATAAAAAAATTGTAAACCCTAATGTGATTCATTCCATGGTGGGGGTGAAGCTTGGTTTCATCATCTAGACAAATGGAGATGTGGGACTCGATTAGTGAGAAAAAGTTAACTGCCCCATCCTGATTGGGTAGCATAATGGGCTTAAATGGAATGGGGGCTAGGAAATCAAGCATGGGGGTTCATAGATTGCAAAAAGGGATTTAGATGGACTTGGTCAAAAAAGGTTTGCCACTCTCCCATTGGAGGGTGTAATATTTTCAGCCATAAAATTGACTAACTATTCCTGGTTCACCTTTTAGGGAGTAACTTGTCGAGGCCATATCTTGAGTTTCTGGAGGATTTATTTGATGAAAATTTATATGATTCACTAGGAAATTACCTTAGTAATCCAATAGTGGGGGTATTAACTCCTAATTCTTCCATTTACCCCCTAACAAATAGGCATTTTTTTTCTAGATCTACGGTTATGCATGTAAAAAAGGTGTTGTGGAAAATTTGCGTTTTTCCAGTGTTATGAAGAATATGAAATTACCATTTTTAGGGATTTGAAATTTTTTTACTACTAACTTTTTTTTCTTAGAGCTCTTGAAATCACTCGTTCAAGCTCAGGGGTTGTTTTTACACTATGCACTATTTAAGCCTCTAAGACTCACTGTTGTTAAAATTAATCCAAAACTTGTGCAAACATCTCCTAAATATTTTAAAATTGATTGAAAAATTTCCCTAGATCTTTGATACACATTCTTGATGAGTTTATTCCCTTTCCTATGCTCCGTGGGGCATGTATGTTATCCAAAGTTCACCCCCCCAGGGTAAATTTTGATAACATGCATCAGAGTTTTCAGTTCCAAGCAAGTAGGTCGATTCAGGAAAAAATCACGAAATTGGCTAAGTCCTACTCCAGGCCGCCTTTGGGACAGTTGGGACATCAAGGCACGGATCGGCCGAAAAGCCTCCAGGTGGCCCGCGAAGCAAAGGGACATCCGGGACAAATGGATGCGAAGGACGCGAACCGGCCGGTTCGGCCGAAATGAGGAACTGTAGCACAGGGACAATCGGGCCGTCGGGATGCGCGGGACATGGAAAGCCGGTTCGGCCGAAGGAGAAGAAAATTGACTAACTGCTCGGGACATTTGGGCCCTGGTTCGGCCGAAAAGGAGAACTTTCGCACTAAGTAGTTGGGACATCTGGGCCGTGAGGACGCGAAGGATGTGAAAAGGCGAAGCGGCCGAGAGCAAAGGAAGCCCATTTCGGGCGGTTTGGAAGAATTTGTCCCAGACAGTCTGGGACAGTTGGAACAAATGTACGCGAAGGGCGAACCGGCCGGTTAGCTGAAATGAGAACTTCAGCAACAGTTGGGACAAATGGACGTGTGGGACGTGGATAGCCAAGAAACCCAAGGGCCAATCAGATCATGACACGTGTCACCGGCAGATGAGGGACAAGGAAGCCCATTTTGGGTGGTTCGGGAGTTTTTGTCCCAAACAGTTTGGGACATCCGGGATAGAAAGACGCGAAGGGCGCGAAGAGCCGGCAGACCCGCGGACCAACCAAATCATGACATGTGTCACAAGGAGAAAAGTCCAAAAGGTCAGAGGGTGAGGTTTCAAGCACTGACCCGAGCCAATAAAAAGAGGACATGTGTCCAATGAAGTAGGGAAGGAGAGAGAATCATGTGACCAATCAATGCATGCCACGTGTCATCCAGGTGGCAGAGCGCGGGAAGAAATTTAAAAATCTGTTTTCACCTGTTTTGTGCCCTAGATCTTCAGATCGACATATCTTTCGATTCAGAGCTCAGATTTGCACGTTCTTTATATCAACGGAAAGCTCATGAAATTATCTACATGATTTTGGGGTTAATCTTGAATTTTGGTGTAGTCTGGAGAGAGAAAATTGAGAAACAGCTCTGACACGTGTTCATGGCCAGAAGTGACATTTCAGCGACCAGATTTAATGCAGAATGGGTCGCATTCTCCTGTAATCTGGTCAAAATGATAGGGTATGGGTTTGTAAGGTCCCCCATGCCATTTTAATGCATCTGTAGTCAAGGAGGGATGGGTTCCCATGTTTCTGTATGTTTTCTGTCCCCTGGGCTCGACCCATGCAATGTAAAAAGCCAGATTTGGCTCATTTCTAAGGGGGAACATTTTCTTTGGATAGCAAGCTTCTTCTTTCACCTGTAACAAGTGATTTTTGCAAGTATCAGACCTCTTCTAAAATTGTAACAGGTTTTCTACCTTTTTGATGTTGTAATACAAGGGTTTTGACAGTGGAAATGACAATACAGGCTCTGTGATCAGTTTTCAGTCCTCTGTTTGTGTTGCTTGTTTCATTTCAGACCTCTGATTACATCTTATCAGCTTGTGCATGATGTTTTATGTTGCATTTTATGATCTGTGTCTATCTGCAGAACAAGAAGTGTTCACCACTCCTCCTTTGGTGTATCACCTGTTAGTTTAGTTTCATTTTTTGCACTTTCTATCTCTGTCTCCTTGGATTTTAGAGTAGGATTAGGTTTCAAACCTCTGTAGTTTTACAAAATATAGATCTAAATCAGAGGAGTTTGAGGAACCAGCCTCTAATCTGGAGATTCCTCTCTCAGTTTCACAAGTCCCCACACTTGGAGAGAGGTTTCCATGTTGTGCAATCACACTGGATGCTAGAGTGATCAACCTAGAAGCCTGATCTGCATCCAGGGGTGCTGTGAGTCTGCAACAACAGTTTTGGCATGCCCGGTGGGACACTAGAGGTCTCATTTTTATTGTAGCAAAGTTGATATGCATCTGCTGCAATTTTCTTGCTTATAAGAGCTATTATTTGCATATCTGGTGACTCCAAGGGGAAGAATCAATTGGTTTCAGCAAGTGCAGGCCTGAAAACTCATGAGAAGAATCACCACAAGGTCAAGAGTTGGAGAAGAATAAGTGTTGTTTAAATACCTGCAATTATCTCCAAGAAGAAGGCAAAGAGGAAGAAGGATTCAAAGGTCTCCATCTCCACCAAACAGAACTCTCTCAACTCCTCCACCTGGTAGGCCTTTCATTCAGTCAACAAGGGTTTTAAGACCAATTAGAATGGCTCAGAACAACCCCTACGTCAACTTCACAGGAAGCAGCCCACTTGCTCTCAATGCACAACATCCAGTTCCTATTGCAGCCTTGAAGAACATTCCCTACTTCACTGGAGAAAATCAGACTACTCCAGGTGATCATGTTAAAGATATTGCTAACCTTTGTGCAATCCATGAAATCAATGAAATGCAAGTGGCTGTCAAGTTACTGGCATCTTCATTCAAGGGTAAAGCATTGCAATGGTTTAGGAGCCTTGGAGCTGGTTCTATCACAAACTGGAATCAGCTGTGTATTGCACTTCATGAGCAATTTGGAGAGAAGGGAGACAACTTGTCTCTTTTGGAGCAGCTGACAACTATCAAGAGAGCCCCCAACGAGCAGCTGACTGACTTCAACTTCAGATTTCAAAGGTCTTGGGATAGGATTCCAGTGGCAGTCAGGCCAACAGCAGAAGGTGCTTTTCTATATTACCTTAAAGCTTTGAATTCTGATATTTCTATGTTAATTCAATCTATGGGAGGCACAACCTTACCTGCTGCTTATAGCATTGCCATTAGAGCCGAAAACTGTCTTATTCAAGCTGGTAAACTGGCTCCTAGGCCTCCCATGCCCTTGTATCCAAACTTAGAAAATCCAAGCACTAGTCAAGCACCCACTTTGGCTCCTGTTCCCACCCCTAGAAATCAAAGTTCAAGTGAAACTTCTACTTCATCCTCTAGTGCTTCAAATGAACTCCAAGAGGTCATGAAGCAGTTGCAAAATTTGGGAAATGAGCTGGTTACTATCAAAAGACAGCAAGCTCAAAGTGCTAGACCGTATCAGCCTCAAGCACAGTACCAGGCTAGGCCCCCATACCAACAAAATAGGTCACCAAATCAGGCTGCAAATCAAAATCAAAGCCAAGTAAGGCCTCCCGCTAATAGACCATTTCAGCCCTATAACCCCAATGTTGTATCTGCTTCTAAAGCATTAGTGCCAGTCCAAAATAACATGGCCCAAGAATATGATTGGTGTTTCCCATGTAGTCAGCCACATAACCAATCAATGTGCTTTAACGGTGCATTAAATCAAGCCCTAATGGTGCAAACCGCCAGTGGGTCGCAAGAGTCCAGCCATGAAGGAGATCAGCAGCAAGAAGCACCTCAGCAAGGAACATCTCCGAATGAAACTACTCTTGTCAATTGGCAAGCAGAAGATTTCTGTGGTATGAATCAAATACCCTCTCAAGGTGTTGTAGCCAACACAAGGTCAAAAAGGAGGAATTTGGGTGAAGAACAACCATTAGCCCCAAGCCAATCCACAACCTTCCATGTCACTCCACAAGATGATTGGCAAACAAATCCCAGTTTCAAACATGCAAGGAGCAGCCAAGAACAGCCCCTAAACCAACTCAAATGCCAGTTGTTGCTGCCCATGTGCAAGGAACGAATGTGCAAGCTAGGGGACAGCAAAGGGATACTTCATCCCCATTCAACATCATTGAACAGATGAAGAAGACTAATGTCAACATATCAATGTGGGAATCCCTATCCATCCCAGGACAAAGAGATTTGCTACAAGCTGCCATGAAGGATTGGCCAACTTCGAATCAACAGGTTCAAATGCAAGAGAAGGTACTCAAAAATACTGCCCAACTTGAAGGAAGTCATGGAGGACAGCAAGGTAAAATGTCGAAGCCCCCTCCATTTTATGTTTCATTGATCATAGGAGACAAGTTGGTACATAATTACATGATTGACTCTGGGGCAAGTAGTTCAGTAATGCCCAAGCAAATAGCTGATCAGCTAGGGCTTCAATATGAAGTCATCTCCAAGGGTGTAGTGCAATTAGATGGGACAGCAGTGACAACGGTTGGAGTAATCAAAGGTTTGAGCCTCACACTGCACGCATGTCCCAACATAATAGTGTTACAAGATGTGTCAGTCATAGACCTGCCACCACTCTTTGCATTGTGCTTGTCAAGAGACTTCACTGCTAAGATTGGAGGGTATTTGTCTACTGATTGGTCACACATGCTATTCAGAACAAGATATGGAACTAAGGCCACAATCAGATCTGAACCTATTGCAAACTTCCATATTGAGCCTTACACTCCAAGTCAATTAATGCCAATTGCTCAGCATTTGATCAAGAAGATCACCCTAGCACTGATGAAGCTGACACTAAGGTTGGAAGTATCCCAGATTTGACTCTTGATGAATGGGCAAGCAAAGTGCATGCCTTTGATCCTTATCAAGAAATAGAAGAATCTGAGCTAGGGGTTTATTGTTTACATGAAGAGGATCAACCTCTCCCCAGCATCACCAAGCCAGATCATAAGGACAAGAATGAAGTATGGCAGCTGTTCTTTGATGGATCAAGGATTAGACAAGGTGTAGGAGGAGGAGCTATTCTTGTTTCACCTCAAGGCATCAAACATTATTCATCCTTTTCGTTTCTAGTTTTCTTGTTCAAACAACACAGCTGAATATGAGGCCTTGATTCATGGACTTCATTGGGCTAGGAAAAAGGGCATAAATAACTTGCAAGTGTTCGGGGATAGTGAGCTGATCGTCAATCAAGTCAGGGGACAACATGCTACAAAGAATGACTTGCTGAAGAACTACAAGAATAGGGTATGGGATCTCATTGAGGATCTTGAAGCTTTTAGCATCAATTCCATCCCAAGAAAAAAGAATGAAGCCGCTGACAGACTTGCAGCAATTGGGGCTGCGTTTGATGTTGCAGAGAGTATCAAAAGTGAGAAATCTCAGCCTCATATCAAATTGGTTGTGAGACCAGCTGTTCCAGATAACAACACAAGTTGGCAAGTCTTCGAGAATGATCAGCAAATTGTTAATTTCCTACAAGAAGAAGCTGAGTTCTCCGCCAGAAATCAAGACAAGCTGGAGCAGCAATATGGTGATCAGGTAGTACAGCTGAGAACTAACAAATTACCAAAAGGCCTCATAACCTTGGAGTCAATCTTCAACCCGAATGATCAGTTCCGGAAGGAGAAAGCAAACATTCAAGTGAAGGGTGAAGATTCAGAGCCTATTTTAGTGGAAGAAGGCAAAACATTGCAGATTGGCAAAGTAAGTACCTCACAAGAGAAATCTGACTTTGTTCAGCTTTGTCAAGAGTTCCCAGATATCTTTGCTTGGACTTACAAAGATCTAAGAGGTTTCAACCCAAAGCTGGCACAACATACTATTGAGCTGGATCTGAAATCCAAGCCTGTTAGGCAAAAGCAAAGGCCAGTGAATCCCCATATTGAACCTCTCATGAGAAAAGAGTTAAGCAAGCTTATTGAGGCCAGTATCATCTTCCCCATCAAACACTCAAGTTGGGTTGCAAACTTGGTGCCAGTGAGAAAAAGAAATGGAGAAATCAGACTGTGTGTTGACTTCAGAGACTTGAACAGAGCCTCCCTCAAGGATCATTATCCACTCCCTTCCATGGAGCAAATATTGCAGGTGGTAGCTGGTTCAGAAAGGTTTTCACTACTTGATGGCTACTCAGGCTATAATCAGATAATGGTGAAGGAAGAAGATCAATTCAAGATGGCTTTCACCACCAAATGGGGCACCTATGCCTACAAGAAGATGCCATTTGGCCTATCAAATGCCGGAGCAACATTTCAGCGAGCTATGGATATGGCATTCAAAGGCTTAATCAACAATATAGTGCTGGTATACCTAGATGATATCACTGTCTTCTCAAAGAATGCAGCAGACCATCTCTTTCACCTCAGACAAGTGTTTCAGAGGTGTAGAAGGTTCGGAGTGTCATTGAATCCAAAGAAGTGTATATTCTTGGCACACGAGGGAAAATTGTTGGGCCACATTGTCTCTAGGGAAGGGCTAACAATTGATCCTGAAAGGGTTGAAGCCATCCGAACGCTCCCATTGCCACACCACAAGAAATCTCTTCAAAGCTTCTTAGGAAGGATAAACTTTGTCCGCAGATTTGTGCCTAATTTTGCCACTCTTGTGAAGCCTCTAACAATGATGTTGAAGAAGAGTCTGGCATTCAAATGGACAGCAGAAGGCAAAGAGAGTTTTGAAAGCATCAAGCATGCAATATCACAAGCTCCAACTCTTATCAACCCAGACTTTTCAAAGGACTTCATGTTGTATGCGTTTGGAGGATCAGACACAATCTCAGCTATCTTAACACAGCTGAATAGAGAAGGTTCAGAACAGCCCATAGCATTCTTCAGCCAAACCTTGGAAGATTACGAAATAAAGTATTCTTTCATCGAAAAGCATGTCCTTGCTGTCATCAGGAGCTTGAAGAAGTTCAGACATTTGGTCTCAAACAATAAGATTCAACTGCTGGTCTCACATGCTGGGGTTAAGGACTTCCTCCTCAACAAGGATTTGAATGAGAAAAGGGCAGGTTGGATCACCCGTGTCATGGAGTATGACATTGAGATCAAGATCACCAAGCTGGTAAGAGGGAAAGGATTGTGTGAGCAGCTGGTTTTGGGGAAGCAAAAAGAAGTATGCAACGAAGAAGAGGCTGTTTTGACAGTCCAAGACAGCCATGAGCCAAGTGGCAATCAAGAAGAAGACAATGCTGCCCCAACTCCTTGCTGGACCCAAGGTATTATGCACTTCCTAGGCACAGGCCTATGCCCTCCAGAGATGAACAAGACCCAGAGGAGACACTTCAGATTGCAGGTTGTCCCGTATGCCATTGTTGATGGAGTTTTGTTCAAGAAAGATGTGAATGGAGTGCTGCTGAGATGCATTAGCACAGGTCAGATTCAAAGGGTGTTGGAAGAGTTTCATGGTGGACCAGCTGGTGGCCATTTTGCACCAAGAGTGACAGCTCTAAAAATCATGAAGGCTGGTTATTATTGGCCTAAAATCTTCAGTGATTGCTATGCATGGATCAAGAGGTGTAAGAATTGTGCATTCTTCACAGGAAAAGAGAGACTTGCTGCCCTTCCATTGCATCCAATCTCAGTTGACCAGCCATTCATGCAATGGGGTTTGGACTTCATTGGAGTCATTAATCCCAATTCAAGCCAAGGGCACAAATGGATTTTGACAGCCACAGACTACTTCACCAAATGGACAGAAGCAGTAGCACTCAAAGAGGTGAATGAGTCTAGCATCTTAGACTTTTATGAGGGGATAACAACCAGATTTGGTGTACCTGCTACAATAATCTCTGATAATGCATTGGCATTCATTGGATCTAAGGTGACTGAGTGGGCTGTCAAGAACGGTATTTACCTAAGCACTTCATCAAACTATTACCCTCAGGGTAATGGCCAGGCCGAGTCTACAAACAAGAACTTGTTGAGGATCATTAGGAGGACTCTTGATGAGAATCAGAGGTCTTGGCATACCAAGCTGAAATCAGCCTTATGGGCTGATAGGATAACTCCCAAAAGATCCACAGGTAACTCTCCATTCAGGCTTGTCTATGGAAGAGAGGCAATCTTGCCCATGTCACTTGAGTTGCCAACATTGGAACTCATGAAGCAGCTGGAGTTGCTTGAATTTGAGCCCATGGAGGTGAGGTATGCAGAGTTGATGGAGCTGCAAGAGATCAGAAATCAGGCATCCCAAGCAATGGAAAAGGATCAAGCTTTGATCAAGAAGACCTTCGATAGAAAGGCCAAGGATAGATCTTTTCAAGTTGGAGATCTAGTGTTGAAATGGGATGTGGACAGAGAAAAACCGGGAAGGCATTCAAAATTTGATGCCATTTGGAGTGGCCCATACATGGTCACAAAGTGCAAGAACAACAATGCTTTCCAATTGGCCTCATTGGATGGTGAAGAACTGCAGATTCCAGTCAATGGAATCTATCTCAAGCGTTGCTTCTAGAGGGAAGTTCACTACCTCTGTAAATATTAGATTAGATTTTCTTTCCTCCAAGTGCTTGTGCACATTGTTTTGCTGTAGGTTAGTTTTTTTTTCCCTAAGTGCTTTTGCACAGCTTGCTGTCCATGGAGATGTTTAGCAATCCTTGCTTTCATCAGGTAACATTCCATCTTCCTCCTTGCACATTCTGAGTCAGTTGAGTTCTAAACAGAATATTTGATAACTCCATGCCCAATGGACTGCTTCTGGCTACTGATCTTTTCACCTAGCAGGCAGGTGACCCCGAAAAGTCACCAAATTGTTATCCAAAGTTCACCCCCCCAGGGTAAATTTTGATAACATGCATCAGAGTTTTCAGTTCCAAGCAAGTAGGTCGATTCAGGAAAAAATCATGAAATTGGCTAAGTCCTACTCCAGGCCGCCTTTGGGACAGTTGGGACATCAAGGCGCGGATCCGCCAAAAAGCCTCCAGGGGCCCACGAAGCAAAGGGACATCTGGGACAAATGGACGCGAAGGACGCGAACCGGCCGGTTCGGCTGAAACGAGGAACTATAGCACAGGGACAATCAGGCCGTCGGGATGTGTGGGACGCGGAAAGCCGGTTCGGCCGAAGGAGAAGAAAATCGACTAACTGCTCGGGACATTTGGGCCTTGAGGACGTGAACCACCCGGTTCGGCCGAAAAGGAGAACTTTCGCACTAAGTAGTCGGGACATCTGGGCCGCGAGGACGGAAGGACGCGAAAAGGTGAAGCGGCCGAGAGCAAAGGAAGCCCATTTTGGGTGGTTCGGAAGAATTTGTCCCAGACAGTCTGGGACAGTTGGAACAAATGTACGTGAAGGACGCGAACCAGCCGGTTCGGCCGAAACGAGGAACTTCAGCACTGGGACAGTTGGGACAAATGGACGCGTGGGACGCGGATAGCCGAGAAACTCGAGGGCCAATCAGATCATGACACGTGTCACCGGCAGATGAGGGACAAGGAAGCCCATTTCGGGTGGTTCAGGAGTTTTTGTCCCAAACAGTTTGGGACATCCGGGACAGAAAGATGCGAAGGGCGCGAAGAGCCGGCAGACCCGCGGACCAACCAAATCATGACACGTGTCACAAGGAGAAAAGTCCAAAAGGTCAGAGGGTGAGGTTTCAAGCACTGACCCGAGCCAATAAAAAGAGGACATGTGTCCAATGAAGTAGGGAAGGAGAGAGAATCACGTGACCAATCAATGCATGCCACGTGTCATCCAGGTGGCAGAGCGCGGGAAGAAATTTAAAAATCCGTTTTCACCTGTTTTGTGCCCTAGATCTTCAGATCGACATATCTTTCGATTCAGAGCTCAGATTTGCACGTTCTTTATATCAACGGAAAGCTCATGAAATTCTCTACATGATTTCAGGGTTAATCTTGAATTTTGGTGTAGTCTAGAGAGAGAAAATTGAGAAACAGCTCTGGCGCGTGTTCATGGCCAGAAGTGACATTTCAGCGACCAGATTTAATGCAGAATGGGTCGCATTCTCCTGTAATCCAGTCAAAATGATAGGGTATGGGTTTGTAAGGTCCCCCATGCCATTTTAATGCATCTGCAGTCAAGGAGGGATGGGTTCCCATGTTTCTGTATGTTTTCTGTCCCCTGGGCTCGACCCATGCAATGTAAAAGCCAGATTTGGCTCATTTCTAAGGGGGAACATTTTCTTTGGATAGCAAGCTTCTTCTTTCACCTGTAACAAGTGATTTTTGCAAGTATCAGACCTCTTCTAAAATTGTAACAGGTTTTCTACCTTTTTGATGTTGTAATACAAGGGTTTTGACAGTGGAAATGACAATACAGGCTCTATGATCAGTTTTCAGTCCTCTGTTTGTGTTGCTTGTTTCATTTCAGACCTCTGATTACATCTTATCAGCTTGTGCATGATGTTTTATGTTGCATTTTATGATCTGTGTCTATCTGTAGAACAAGAAGTGTTCACCACTCCTCCTTTGGTGTATCACCTGTTAGTTTAGTTTCATTTTTTGCACTTTCTATCTCTGTCTCCTTGGATTTTAGAGTAGGATTAGGTTTCAAACCTCTGTAGTTTTGCAAAATATAGATCTAAATCAGAGGAGTTTGAGGAACCAGCCTCTAATCTGGAGATTCCTCTCTCAGTTTCACAAGTCCCCACACTTGGAGAGAGGTTTCCATGTTGTGCAATCACACTGGATGCTAGAGTGATCAACCTAGAAGCCTGATCTGCATCCAGGGGTGCTGTGAGTCTGCAACAACACATGACATGTGGTACTTATTCACAGAGATGGGATAGGACTGAATCAAGGATTAGGGTGATACTCTACTCAAAATTATCTTTGAGAAAAACATTCGGGTAGGGTATGGTTGTCATGCTTGAAAATAAGAGATTTTCTTGTTACACATTTTCATAAAAACATGTTCCTTATTCATGGATATAATAAGTTACTAAACCAATTTCTTCTAATGTCAATAAAATAGCTTCTTCTAATGTAAATGCTTCAGCGTATGGGTCAAATCGATGTTTTATACTTACATCATCAAGTACAATATCATGGACTTCTTCCATAAGAGTGGTGGAATCGTGATCCACAACGTCTTCTTCTTGGTCACATATGGTATAATATCCATTAATGATGTTAGCGATATAGGGTTCAACATGATTTTGACAAATTGGTTTCTTCCCTTATAGTTACCTTAGTCCCATACCTAGTCCTGAGGAACATGTGAGACCAATCAATAGATAAATACCCACCCATTTTGGCAGTGAAGTATCTGGATAGACATATGGAAAGAAAGGTGGAAGATCAATGACTGATATGTCCTAAATAAATGAAAATCTTGGACACACATGAATAGTAAGATTAAGATATTTGATAACTCCAATAGTCTTAACTGTTGTGCCATCCAACTAAACAAATCCCCTTGGTTATTAGTGTATATTGAATTCCCAGCACATTACCAATTTGTTTAGGCATTACGAAGCTGCTAGCACTAGAGTCGATCATGCAGTTATGTACCAAGTGCTTACCAATGATCAAATAGATATATAATGGTGGTGGCTTATTGGTCTTAGCAACATTTTTTCCTTCTAGTTGACACAACTGGTAGTAGTCGATGCATTCCATGCTTGACCACTTTCACTAGGTGTACCAAAAAATTTTAGAGCTTCCTGCAGCATATTTCTCTGAGAAGGAATCAAAATTGCTTCCCACATGGTGAACATTTAAGTTGGTATTCTTCATTTTTTCAACAATACTAAAAGGGATACTTCCTACCTACCAATATTTCTTTGAGTGTTGGCATCTTCTTTTAGAAAATGGGCATTTGTTACTGTAACATTAGAGGAATTTTCTTTCCTTGTGGCCTGAATAGCCTGTTTTTCTAGAAACTTCTTCCTTGTGTATTTTTTTGCAACCAATTACAGACGAGGTTGAGAGGTGGATGCCTGATCAACCTTTGGTGACTGGAATTTCTATTTCTCTTTTTTGATTGAGTATTAGTAGCTACTAATGTAGATTCTATATTGAATCCACAAAAATAATCCTCCTACCAATTCAAAAATGTGGCTTCTTTTAATGTTTGAGATTGAAAAGCCTCTTCTTGTGAAGGAGCTTCTATTGGTTGTTTGAAGTGTGGATATACTCTGAACCATAAGAGCTTGACTAAGTACCTCATTAGGGCACAGGTTCTGGTTGTGTGGCTGAGAGCATGGGTAACACCATTCATAATCCTGGACCAAGTTGTTTTGTATAGGGACAAGGGATCTAGAGGAACTAGCAACAAGGGGAGCCTTAACATTTAAGGGTTTAACATTGGAAACTTGGTTTTGAGCTTGGTTGTTATTCTGAAAGGGTTTCCTATTAGATTGATACTGTTGGTTCTAGGGTTGGTAAGGATGAGCATATTGGGACTATTGCCTCTTAAGGGCTACCAATTCATTTCCAAAAGTTTGAAGCAATGATTTTACCTCATGAAGATAATTTGATGGGGAAAATGTAGATGAAGAAGGATGACTGGGCATAAGAGGAAGAGGAGTGATAGTTGGTTGATTAGTGGGAATCTCAGGATACAAAGGCATTGGTGGTCTTGGAGCTATTTTCCCAGCCTGGATCAAGTAATTTTCAGCTCTTATGGAAATATCATAGGCATCAGGAAATGTTTCTCCTCCCATTGATTGAATCATGACGACAACATCATTGTTCAAATCCCTTAAATAGTACATAAAATGCATTAGTTGGGGAAGGTTTTATCAATACTGGAATCCTATTCCAAGTTTTTTTAGAATCAGAAATTGAAATCTCCCATGAACTCTTGAGGAGCTCTCTTTATGGTGGTTAATTAATTCCATGAGTGACAAGTAATCACTCTTATCCTTGAACTGTTTGTCAAATCTTCTCTCCTAACTCATCCAAGTTATGTATAGTACTGACATCCAACCCATGAAACCATTGAGTGCTTATTTTCCTTAAAGGAAATAACAAGAATTATGACTGCAACATTATCCTCCATGACATTATGAACTACACAGATGTTAGCCACATCTTAAAAGTGTTCAATGGGAGTGATACTTTTCTCCCCTGTTTAGAAGGGTAGACTTTTGAGTGTAGTTGTGGGTATAACATCACATTGAACTAGTGAAAAAGGACTGCCGCCATTAAAAGTAGGAAAGCTTGCTTTCTCATACCGCTACCATAGTGACAAGTGGTTGATTTTATCTTGGTGGAGGGAAACCTTCCAAAAGGAGGTGTAGAATGACCTCTACAAGATGATGATGAAGCTTCACATTTTCTTCTTCTTGGAGGAGACAAAGTTAATTCAATATTTGTTGGTTTCCTTTCCTTGAAGAAGCTCTTGTCTGAAATCTTGCATAAGTTAATACACTAGAATCTGAAATCCAGAGATGTGGAGTCATCTAGGTACCTTGATTTATGCAAATGCTAAGAATAGTATAAAATCTTAGTTATCCCACCAGGCATGCCAAAAACTGTTGTCACGTGGACCGCACACCCATTGAATCGTTAAGTGATCTAGTGCAACATGGGAACATCCCCAAGGTGTGGGACCTTGGCTCCTTGGGATGAACCACCAGAGAAGGCCCACTTCCTACTAAACTATGTGCATATGATGTAAGATCAAGGTGCAGAACTACAATACTTTAAAACAAAGCTAATCTATCTATTTCTAAAGGGGTAACTGAAAGGGATAGAAAGATAATTGAAATGTATAGAAAAGAAGTGATGCACCAAATTTTTAGGAACAAGTAGACAGGAGGGAATCTATCTCATATACAAAGAGTATTATTACAGAAATATATATAACTTTCACAAATCCTTAAATCTTCTTCTGAATGCTTTTAAAGAATATGAACTTAAAATGCAACATAAGGGACTTGATATTTTCACAACTGAAATAGTAAAGACCATATACCACAACTTGCAAGTTAATTGAGAAATATTTCTAATATGAAAGCAAGCTAAACCATTGCATACAAGGAACTAAAACATCCAAAGTATTCAATGGATCATTTAAATGCACAACATATTAAATATTCAAAGTAAAATATTGTCCTGAATATATGAGGCTAAGATTATTTCTTGATTCCAAAATGATAGTGCCTCCTTACAAATAAGATCTAAAATATTTTAAAAATAATAATTCTCCTATTTATACTAAGAGGATTGAGTAATTATCTCCTCTTAACTACTACATACTAAAAATAATGCAACTTGGTTCCCATGAAAATAGGTTTGACTGAGTCAACCCTATAACTTCCATCAGGTTCTACAACTTGGAGACTTGTTAAAAATGGTTGTCATGCCTAGCTAGGGCCAACACACTCTTTTCTCTATCTGGTTCCTTCTTTTCTTCTTCCTTTCCTTCTTCTTCATATACCCTTGTGTTTGAAATCAAGTAAAACACTTTATAATTCCTTAAACATCTTCATCATCATGTCTACATGCATAATGGTTTAGAATCTCTACTGATTCGGTTTCTCTAGATACTTTCGTTGGCAGTCTTTTGGTCTTATTTATGACCTTCTTGAGATGACTCGGAATTTTTTGGTAGGATACCAATTTATAAATGGATTCAAGACTAAAATACTTTGTTACATCATCATCTTGGTTCACCAAACTGTTAAAATGAGCAATAATTTGATCAACTGGAAGAATATCAACATTCTTGTCTAGAAATTTGCAATTGATATTGTCAAATTCTTCCATAATATCATTTAAGCCATCAACTGATTCAACTCATTTCTCCTCCAACTTTTATGTGACCTCCTACAATATCTGAACTCTGAATTCCATTGCTTCTTTAAATTCAAAAAGGTTTTGAAACATCATCAATAACACCCTCCTTTAAAAGCAGATATGAGTTGACACTTCATACTTCCTTCCAAGTTTCAAGGGAAAGTTCTAAATTATCACTTTCCTCGATGAGGAACTCATTCATCTTTAATATGGCATATTTCTCAGCATATAATTCACTATATAAATCAATAGAAGCTTTAACCAATGGTTCTACCTCCTGAATTAATTTTCCATCCAAACCCCTACTACTCTTCCCTTTTGTCTAATCTTTTCTACCAAAGAGAAATATGTATCATCAAATCTTGGAGGAATAATGAGAGTGGTAGTCTAGATGGGCTATGTGATCTTAGTCAAAAGAGCAATTAGTTGTTCAACCTTACCCTTAAGCTCATCCTTAGTTACTTTATCCTTATCAAACTTATCCAACAAGTTACCCAAGGCCACCTGAACATCTTTCTTTTCTCCTTCATGGGTGGCCTTTCCAAGAGAAAACCTAGAAATATGGTAGTCCATTGCTGTGATTGTTTCCTTAGTTTTCCCCATAGCTGGAGTGGCTATCTCAAAAAATATTTCCCTTGATTGGTCAACTGATAGGTTAGAAATAACTCTTGGTCTCTTGGCTTGTCTTCAGGGGGGGTAGATCTATAACACTTAGATCAACAACATCAATGATGAGAACTTTCTTCTTCTGTTTTGGTGTCTATTTGTGTAACCACGTAGGAATAGAAGAAGAAGATTCAGAAGACAACATGGGCATTGTTATGGTAGTAGTTTGCAGAGTTGGTAAAACTAGGGCACTGGTCACAATCACTGAAAGTGGAAATGATGTGGTAACAATGGAGGGCGGAGTGGAAAGGATGGCCCCAGGTGCAGGTGAAATAGAAGTGGAAATGGCGAGAGATTGTTGGGGAAGAGGGGTTCCAAAGGGAGATCCTTTCCCAAAAATATCTCTAGTTGAAAGAGCTGGAAGGGAGGAAAAAACCTGAGCCATAGAGGGAGAAGAGGTGAGAGATGTAAGAGAAATGGGAATAGAGGGAAAGGAGGACATGGTCAGAGGAAGGGTGAGAGGTGGAGGGGAAAGAGGAATTGAGAATGGAGAAGATAGAAGAGGTGGAGAGGTGGGTGAATTTGACACTTGAGGGATCTTAGGTGAAACACTCAGATCAATGATCTCAGTAGAGTGTAATTTGGGAGATGCAACTCCCATTGTAGAAAATTTATAAGAAGATCCTAAACCTCTAACACCAAAAGAAATCTTATAGGGCCTTGAGATAGGTTTAGGATTCGACCTCTTTCCTTTAGATGGAGTGGTATGGCCCACCAATGATTGTGCTTGAATAATCTTTGTGGAAATTTTCTCTAAGGGTTTGAGTGTGATTCCCAAAGTTATCAACCATTGGTAGGTCTGATTTAGAATGGGACCCACCCTTTCCTTTGTGTTGCTACATTCCTCAATCGACCAATCAATCCAAGGTAAAGGCTGATTCATGACATTATTTTGATCATAAGAAGGATCTAAAACCTGGTTGTCATCCTGTAGGCCCTCGGGGATGACCAAAATTCCATATTGGGTGACCTCTTGAAGGGTTAACCTTTCAAATTATCTTTCCCTTACTGCATTATCATCTCGGAAATGGATCCAAATATCCTCCAGTTGAGGTATGTGAACACTGGATGATCCTATTTTACTGAACTTGTCCTAATAGTCAAAATTAGTGTGTGGGTGAAATGTTTTTAGAGTCATATGTGACATATCTCCCTTAATATTTTTAGTGTTGTAAGTAGAAGCGCACATGTATCTACCTATAGTTATAGGAAATTGGGATCCTGCTTTATGCTGGTCATGTTGAATCTTGTGGTAACTTAGCAACTGACAAACCAATTCCATTAGAACCCACTTGTCCGTTGGGCATCTTGGTAGCTTGCCAAGAGCTAATATGAATCCAAGAATCCTGATATATGTGAATGTTAGGAATTGTAAATAGATATCTCCCCATTCCCTTACCTCCTTCTAAGCTTCATAGGAAATTCTTTTGTTATATTAATTTTTATCAAAGAAACACAAGAGAACTATGAATAAAGCATCATTTAATCTCCAATAGTGCTTAGGACCCTCTTCCATTGTGAGTTGGGGATAGTAATTGTATATCTAAACTGTGTTCCTGGATCCCTTTGGAGTCAATCCTGGTTAATGTCTCATACCCATCACTGCATACACAAGGTAGGAGGTCATGAAGAAATTTCTGGAGGTTAGAACATCAGACAATTGAAAGTAGATGACATTGCTTATGTGATCAGCCCATTGAATGAGGTCCTTGTTTCTCTTGATAGTGGAAATGTAAAGGTACATCCACTCTTGGAACTCCCTAGAAGAAGGAAGACCCATAACTCTTCTCAGTAGTGTAATGATATCATTTACTTCTTGAATGAAGTCTGACCTGAGGAATCATCTTTGGGAATCTAGATAGTGAACTTTTAGTTTTAGCCAAATAACTTTTGTTGACGACCCTTGTGCAAGTATCATTTTATGCAACCCAGTGCTCGAGAGCAGACTCTGGGGAGATAGTGGCATATGATTTGACATAAGGAGCCTTCAGTAGGTCTTCAAAGAAATCACTATCTATCTTGATCACCACTATGTCATCCTCATCCTTTATTATATGTGAGTTTTTATAAAAATGTGATGTGGCGGAAAGCATGAAATTAGGACATTACATGGATTGGGGAAATGCAGAAGCTAGAGGAAGCCGACTGTCAAAAATGGCTTATATCCACGATCTCTTATTTAGAGCCTTAACTCTCTCCCAAAATTTGGGCATTTCAATATGTCCCAAGTCTATATCCCTGATATTGTCTATATCAGATGAAATACTTAAAGGGGGTGCTACCCCTTGATAGCTATATTTCATTTTTCCTTCCCCTTGGATGAAGATCCAGACATTTAACCTATTGAAAAAACTAAAAATCTAGAAATTAAGGTGGAAGTTATCCTTGTAGAACAACTTGTAAATTCAACCTGTAAATTCTGAAACCCCAAAGTCTGAAGTTCTGAAATTGGAACTTAAACCTATCAAACAAGCTCTAAAACCCCTAAAATAGTAAAGCTCTAAAATCCAAAAATCAAAAATCCTAAAGTACCAAAATTCAAAATTATATACCCTGCAACAACTGGAACCAACAAGTTATGAAAAATTGAAACCTCCAAAACCCCTGAAATCTGAAATAGAAAACTTATGAAAATGTGAAATGGAAACTCTTCTTACGATGAACTTATCCATTTTTTGTCTTTTGGAAAATATTAACTCCTGAAAGTCTCCTTGTTTCTCCAAAATCCTTCCTATCTCCTAGAGATAAATTTTTTCCTTGTTCATGAAAGAGTTTGAATCCCAGGTTTCAAAAATAATAAAAACAACAAGTAAGAAAGGCCATGGTTTAAACTTCAACAAAAAAACCTAAAGGAAAATGTATATCGAAAGGAAAGATGGAAGACAAGAGAGAAGTAAAAATAACAGAACAAGAGTCCAAAAATGAAAAGAAAAATAAAACTTATAAACTTACCCAAAATGATGAGAAATTATGAAAATAATGCTCCAAAAATCACCTAGGGGTACGGCTAGGATGCAAAGGTATATAAGTGTGTCAGAGTACTAATTCGTCTGGTAGAAAAATGACAAGTAAAACTTCCATATTTATAGGAAAGGTGAAAAATTAATTACCCAGGTCTGACACATGTGGGTAGTTGGTAATTTATTTCCATTGGAGATTGGAATTCAAAGGTTGGCATGTAGGTTTCATACAGATTGCACTTCAGACTCTGAAGTCTAAAATTCTACGAAGTCTGAAATGGTGGAAAATGAAATTAAGGAAAATTTTGAAACAAATTTCTTGAAAAAAGTTAAGGAATGGGAAAGGTAGAAAATGAAAGAAAAATTTATAAAACCTTCATAACAATGGGAACTTGTAAAGTTAAAAAGGTCCGGTTGATTACAAGAATGTCGGTTTACTTTATGATATAATTGATATGGTAAAGGGATATTATGTTGTATAGGAGAGCTCGTGGGAATGTTATATGTAGGATTTGATACTATAGGTTGTGAGGGTTGAATGTATTGATACTAGATAGGCATTGAAGTGTTAATAAAGGGATGTGACTATTGGGGAATATATTGAAGATGGGTTGAAATTATGGATAAGGGGTTGAGATTTTTGTGGTATATGTTGAAAGGTGATGGAAGTATGGATAGGAGGTTGAGATTTTTGTGGTATATATTGAGATGGGATAGAAGTGTTGATGAGTGGTAGGGATGGTTGGGGTATATAATGAGTATGAATTTGTGAAATAGAGACATTCGATACCTATTATGTAGAAGGATGTGTGCTAGCGATATAACTATTGTTGATAAGGGGTATAAATGTGGGGATGGATATGTCTAAACTCTAGACCATAGAGGTTTTTTTTTTTGATGAGATAAGATAGGTTGTGGTAGGAATGACCACTGAGCTCACTGGTGGTGTGGAAGAAACACTCAAAGTGACATGGTTAGATGTGGAATGGGATTGTTCTTGTCTTATTTTACAAATACAACGGGCCTAATGAGGGGTCTAGTGAGGAAGATGATTGTATATTGGTTGTATCTTATGATAAAATTAAATTAAGGTCAAAAGTGGTTATAAGTACTAATGATGTGGGGGTCGGTGTTTCTAGTCCACTAGTAGTGGAATAAGGATGAAATTGTTGAATGGCTTGTTCATGATTAGGGCCAATAAGCAGGGAAAGGTCGAAAGTGACATTAGAGATGGGAGGTCATTGTTTAGGTGTAGGTTGTTGGAGGAGTACACCTCAGGAAGAAATATAGGTATTGAGAGCCATGGGGTTTGAATCTAAAATCTTAGTGAAAAGTGGATCAAAACTATTGAATAAATGAGAACTAACTAACTACTAGGAGAGTGTGGAGGTTCTTGATTCAGATTTTGGATTTGATGAACATGATCTATATTGGTCAATTAAGTGTGACATGTATTCAAGGAGAGACTGGACATTTTCCAAGGAATGTTGGAAACGACCAATCATGTTGTTATAGTATTGTAGACAAGATTGTTGTCTAGTTAGGGACCATGAAATAAACAAAAAATTCACTAAATGGAAAAATAAGAAGATAGATGTTTGATTACTATAACACAGAAAAGTCACAGAATAAAATGATTTTGATTATCTTGATTATATTATGAAAAAGATGAAATGTGAAAAATGGGTGAAAAGGTACTAGGAAATGGCAATCTAAGGTTGGTTTCAGGTGATGTTAAAGAATGAATTCCTCAATATACTCAAAGTTACAGTGAGCCCTAAATCTATGTTGGTGTTGGTACGAGGCATGGTATTGGGGCCTACCTCCTCACTTCACAGTCCCATAGTAATAAGGGTTTTGGGTTCTTATCCAATATGCCACCCAGCAGCTTATTTATGCTCAGCCTAGAAAAATGATTTGGCTTATCATCTTGGTGATGGAATCCAATTAGGTATACATGGGAAGGAGTGTTAAGATGAAATTTATGTTGTTATGTGGTTTGTTTCTATGTGAAGGGAGTTAAGTGAATTCAATTATTTAACTTCTAATTAAGTTATGTGATCAGAAAAAAATGAGTGTTTGTTTTAAATTCCAAATGAAATGTTTATTTGATGTGAACAGACACACAAATGAAATGTTGAAAAATAAAATGATAGAAGGGAACATACATATGATCAATTTTTCTTTTTAATGTTTGATTTTTTTTATTTTTTATTTTAGAAACAATAACATGCTCCAAGATAAAAATAGAATACAAAATAAATGGAAACTAAAATGGGAATCTAAATGAAAAAGGGACTAAGGTTTCCCATCAGGCATGCCAATATGTTTGAGGTAGTTTTTATAGTGCTATAAAATGCAAAAAGTGCTTAAAACTCAAATGAGTAGGTTTTACTGAGACCTGTGCTGACAATCGTAATGTCAAGATGATGGAATGTAGGAAATATGAATATGTTCCTCCTTTCATTGAATGAAGAGGCTTCTAAACAAATACAACTAAAGAAAAGAGATTAGATAAAAGTGATAACGAGTTTCCCAAAAAAAGCTGATCCCAAAATCTAAAGGGACTTCCTTGAAGGTTTTACATTTTTTTTATATAATTAAGTTGCATTTATAAAGATAATAAGATAAATGATGACAATGCTAAAAATAAATGGGAATAGTAAGACCTTGTTAATATTTTTAAGTGGCCTAGGCTATGGTTGTGGCTAGCTTGAAGTATTCAAAGTAGTCGTACCAAAACTCCATGGTTGCTTCTTGGATTTCGTTAATGATCTCAAACTACTCTTTGATATGCTTAAATTTTGGTGTGAATGTGATGGTGCACAAGATGAGCTCATGGAGAATGTCAAAATTATCCCACACAAATTGATGTTGAACGATCGGAAGATCACAAATGTTGGTGACGAGATGAGATTGACCTAGAACAATCATCTACAAAAGATCCATTGTTGCAGAAAATTTTATAAATCAAATCAGATTGATAAAAATGCTTAATATGGTAAAATTATTATAAATGATAGGGATCGATGATGATCAGATATTGATAACGATCAAAGACAACAATGTTTGTTTTGATAAAGTAATTTATAAAATAGACATAAATGAATGCAAAGGAGATATTGATGTTTGTTAAGGATAATTAAGGAAATCAAGATCAAATAACGAGATAACGAGGACATAGGCACGTAGATGGGTCACTGTGTGAACTAAGAACTTTCATCTCTCATGGGCGGGTCTTGTGTAAGGTGCCCCCCTTTTTCGCCCCCCCAAGGGTCAAATAGTCGAAATACTAGAGCTTGAGTATGACTGTCAACTAGAATGAAAAACTATCTTTTTTCCAATACAAAAAACAACGCATAAAAATATGAAAAGGGATAAAATGCAAAAAGGTCCAAAAAAAAGGCGAAATGAGTGTTAAATGAGTACGCGTAGTCGTGCCTTAGGAATCATGCCATATAAATGGCATATTTAGAGATGGTCGATGTATATAGTGAGGGTGTTGTTATTTAGTTTACGATTGTTCCAACCAACTTTAATGTTGTTGAATAAGGATTTAGTAGCATAAGGTAGAAATAAAAGCGTACCTTGGAAGAGATTCAAATGAAGGATTGTACCCAATAACAAGCTGAAGTGTATTATCTGCAACCGATTGTTGGATGAATAGTGCAAGATGTTACCAATGAATTCTAAGGAGAGGGAAGGATAAGGATCCTAGGGGTGACCTTTGTGTCATGAGTGGTAGGCATGTTGTTAGTTCCTTGGAATGTGCAATTTTCCAGAGCATGCTTGGAAGAAATTTGCTTCATAGTGTTGCTTGGTGTGATTTTTCCTTCGTTGGATGATGAGATGGGACTTACAAAAGACAAAATTGTAATTCAATGCTCTTGGTAATGTGTTAAAAACTTCAACTTGGATGAATATGTAAAAATTGGAAATGTGAATTGTGAGAAAAAAGCTAAACAAACAAGAGGGTTAGAGTATCACCTAAATGTTTGACAATATAAATGGATAGAACAAGTAATTCATGTGGAGGAAGTAGCCTTGTTGCTTGTAGGAGGTTGGTTAGAATAAATATGAAGAATTTGGGTATAATGTTTGCCAAAATAGGATATTTGAGCATCACGATACTCAAACTATTGGTTATAGGCAATCATGTCATCGCTAAGGGAAAATGTATTGGGAGAGAAGTTTGTTTTTGCAATTATTACCTCTAAAACCGTTAGTGTTTGACTTCCCCTATAGATAAGAAGTACCCCACTACAAATGATCACAAACATGATCTGTAACTTACCTGGTAGGTGACACATTGAACAGGAATATCATTTTCCTAAATAGTCCCTAGGTGTCATCCCCGTATTGGGGTAGTTCATGCTTTGGTTCCTGAGGTTAGTAGTATTAAGTGTCTTATTAGTAAATGATTGTGTAAGTGAAATTGGTTGTGTGTAACTACGGAAGACTAGAGGAAATTTGTGACTATAAAACAAATTCTTTTTGAAACTTATTTGTAACTGTTTTTTCTTTTCCGGCCCAGGACATTCTAGGCGACCTATGTTGGGGACTAACTGAGCAGCCCAAGAATTCATTCTATTCTAGGCACTTTTTTCCATGTTGCATTTTTGTGGCCAAGTTTGTTTCCAGCCTTGGTTGTTTAGTTATGTTTCATAACTAGCTATGTTTTTTGTAACTACTAGGAGGGTGGAAAATGTTCACCCAATTTTTTGCACCCACTCATTGGGGGTGTATGAGATGAAAAAATGTGGAACGAAGCCCAAACAAGGAAGGTTGAACAACTGATGTAACACATATGAGATAAGAATCCTTCAGGGGGGAGGGGAATACACATAGTACGCACCATGGCGTAAGTAAACCAATGGGAAATGCTATCTTAATAAGTGTTAGTGACAAACAACCAATGAACCACACTGAAAATAAAAACTAGGTATCAAAGCATATAGGAAAACAACAATCAAGGACAAAGTAGTTGGTTTATATACATGAGGATACCACTCAGGATGTCACAAGACAATCAATATCTGTTAAGGCTTGTGCAAACAAGGTAACAAGAAAACCTAGGGCATAACCCACAAACATGACAAAAAAAAGTTCTAGAAAATATACATCATGATTGGAAGGATTCCTATAAGGATTACAAAAATGGTACACTTAATGAGTGAGGACACTAGTTAGCATGTTGATGAAAGATAAATAGTATGCGATAAATGTAATATCTGAAGTAATAGGAATGAAAATATGAAATATTACAATGTCTTTAGCATTCCTTGATATTTCTGTATTTAGTGAGAAAAGGTAGATATTCCCATAGGTAAGCCTCAATGGGACTGGTAAGGATAGGACCAAGTTCATCATATCATCATGGGAACAACCTATAAGTCACATGCATCATCACCTCACGATGCTTTAAATGGGAACCCACAGTGTGTATGAAAAAAATGATAAAGCATACTATGAAACCGTAGTACATGATAGTTTAAGAAAAAGGTACAACTAGGAGTAATATAGGCAATGAATGCAATCCAATCATGATCTAAGCTAATGTTTTTGGGATTTTTTTGATTGCAAATATATGAAATAAAATTGAAGCTATAAGGGAGGAATAAGGATTCCCCATCGATGTGATAGAGGGTCCTATGTAAAGTGAGGATTTCATGTAGGAAATCCCTCAAGAGTTCAAGTTGAACCAAGAACAAAGAGATATGGCATTGGGTAGTTTGTGGGGGAATTATGGACTGATGCCCCCTATTTGAATTGTCACTATGATCTATGTGTAATAATAGAAATTATGAAAGGGCCCATATCAAATGATCCGTGAGAGAAATAAACACAAGTGGATTAAAGTAATGTTAAATAAGACGCATGTGATTGAACTAGGATTTATATTTTTCATTTTGTGGCTTGCTTATACTCTGTGCTAAACAATGAGAAGTCTGTAATGTTTTTGTGGGGAAATAGATGGCATATTTTCATCAATTGATCAAAAGATGTGGCAAGTGTTCAACAAGGTGCTTATATTTGGCACAATAGATTCCAATAGTAAGATGGATCATTATTATCAATCATCTCAATCAGCTTGTTATGGGGATTTGCGGGTTTGAAATAGTGTTATCTAACCAATGTTGTTCCTCAAAGATTATTTAAAAGGTTAGTTGGATTTAGCTTAAATTTGTCCCAGCTTGCTTGTGGAGAAATCCAATAAAATCATTTTGGTAAGTCATTGATAAGGGGATTGTGTTTTCATAAGAATCTCGATGTGCAATTAAGGAAAAAAGATG
The DNA here is from genome assembly GCA_019776745.2 of Taxus chinensis. Taxonomy (NCBI): domain Eukaryota; kingdom Viridiplantae; phylum Streptophyta; class Pinopsida; order Cupressales; family Taxaceae; genus Taxus; species Taxus chinensis. The sequence goes on from JAHRHJ020003226.1 coordinate 92,448, forward strand.
AATTGTAGCTTCCTTTGGTTGTGACTCCATCCTTAAGAGGGGCTTGTGGTGGCTCACCTGATACTGGCTAGTGTGGTGTAGAAATGACATTAGGTTGTAAATGAACTTTTTAATTTGTATGGTATAACTTGAGGTAATTCAATATGGAATATTATCTTGGAGTCAAGATGAAATAATTATAGGTAAACCTATTGAGATGTGGAAACTAGAGATAGATGTGTAGAAAAATGTTGCTTAGAGAATGAAATAAATCCCTTATGCTCAGAGTTGTTGGATTTTTTCAGCGAGTCATGTAAAGCATAACTAATTATTTTTTGCCATGTTATGTATCCGTAATGCCATTGATAATGTACAACCTAATGACCTTGGCATTGAGGCTATTTTGTAAGTTGATAATGAGGTAGAACATATTATTGAAACAAAGTGACTCCTTAACCGATGATTTAGGAGCTCGAATAAGTATAGGGTCATGTTGTTTAACATGCTCATGGAATGAAAGAGTGTTTTATGTTGGAGGATCTACGGACGCTTTACCGGCACCTTATTGAAACCTGTGAAACATGTAACACCTATATCATCCCATATAACATATTGATTGGCCTTATAAACAACATGAGGCATAATAAAGTACCAAAAGGTACAATAATTTATCTGTGCCAAAATTAGAATTATTCGAAAGGTGTGCGATATCATTGTAGGGGGATTGAAGGATTAAAGCTTATAGTTACCATTCATGGCTTGCATAAGAGTGTTTGATCTTGAAAGGCATGATGTGCAAAACTGACAAATTAATAGGAGTCTAAGCCATATCCTTATGGTAGGTATCATAGCATTAGGTTCTATTATAAGGAGTTGAAATAGACTCAAAATTTCATTCACCTGGGAAGGTGTGGTAGTATCAGGAGTTGTACTTATTTTCAACAGTTGTGTAAGTGGATCTCTACATGATGGGCGTCGGTGAAGTAAATGAAACCATTTTAGGATACTTGAAATGTAGTAGAGGCCATGAATGGTAAACATAAAATAGAGAGATAACCCCAAATTATATAGAGGAAAATGTATATGGAACTGTGAAAAAATAAGAGATCATGGAGATAAGACCCAAGATGATGTTAGAAAAAAAGTGATTGTTGTCAAATTAATAAAAAACCATATCTCAAAAGAGGAATTTGAATTTTTTCAAAACAAAAAGAGGTTTTTTTAATTGTATAAATTAAAATGAAAATCTCCAATGGATTTGGCCAAAAGGTGATCTTTTTTTTTTTAATCTGTCTTTAATTAGTCCCCAAAAAGTGTAATTTTGAATTTATATGAAAATTTGTACTAAATTTAGGAAAAACAAAAATAGGTTTTTTTGTTATATAGAGAAAAATTTAAAATAACCTCACAAGGTTTTTTAAAATAGATTGGTATGCTTGATATTAAACAAAAGATGGATTTAAAAATTGGGAGCCCTAGTGAAAGTGACCCAAAGTGAAGGATAAGCATGATAACCTTAGGACAAAAATTTGTAGAACTGATTTAATAGTAGGTGATAGATGAAAATCAAGTTGGATTGAAGATAAACATGTATATATGAACCATAATGAAACTAGGGGTTTGATTTTGGAAAGAATTGATTCGTTAAAAATGCAATGCAATGGATTGAAATTTGGCTAAGAGACACTTGCATACCACAAGTGATTGCTTGTTTTTGCATTACATTGATTTTTTTATCATCAATACATTTCCTTAAAGATGGTTTTTTGAGATAAACCCCCAAATGTAAGTTCCATTTTTTTTAACTTCATTTGATAACTTTTGAACCAGAAAAATGAGTGAGGTTTTTAAATATGTATAGATTTAATTGATCAACAAATTCGTTATACAAGATTTCCACACTTGACATAATGAAGTTGTTTCTCCATAATCATTAAGAATTGATTTTCTATTTTTTGTAATCATTACAAAAATGGTCAAGTTTAACCATGGAATTCAAGTTTTATAAGTTAAATTCTCCTTACCCTAAGTTTGTAGACTTATTTCTTGTTATCTTCCATCAACATGAACTCTTTTCTAAATTTATAACAAATTAATTGTTAGTCTAAAAATCTTAAATATCTAATCTTCTTAAATACTATTTCCTTATTTTTACTAAGCATCCATTACATCTTATGCTTTAACCTTAGCCAAAATTTCGATGCATATTTGTAATGTGAACATATTTTTTTCCTTTAAAACCTCTTTTCACTTTCAATGGAGTTGCAGTGGATTGAAATGTTGACACCCACATATGGGCTTGGATTGTTACTAAATTCCCAAATCGTTCTGTAGCTTTTAGGAATCCGGGGTCAAAAAGTCCAATTTCCCAAAACAAAACTGAAGTAAGACTTTTATACTTAGCCATTTTTTGGACCTTGATGCTAACAAATATAATTATCCTTGGTCTTCAACTTGATGAGTCATCCAAATGGTGAAGTGTTGTTTTGGACCAGAAGTTGAATGACACATTGTGAGTGACACTAAACTGGCTCCACATTTCTAAAAAAGAGCCCATAGTGGTTTTTCATGGGTATGGAAGTATTTTTTAGGTAAGTAATAACTTCCTGTTTAAAAATATAGATGTTTCCCATATCTCACATCTAGGCATAGAAAAGAAACAGTCCCCAATAATTCATCCAAAAATTCATTTAAAATCCTCTAAAATTGGGAATTTTTCCTTCATTGCAAGTATGTACCAATTCATTAAAAAATCTGGGGCTCAGTAAATCACCATGATCTATCTATCCTTATGAAAATGGAAAAAATGGGGATGATCAATGCACCACATAATTGAATTATCCAGGGTCCAAACAATTCCTTGACATTCTTTTCAAGTTTGCTTATTGGAAAACATGCATTGGTAATGATATATTTGTTTTATTGGGTGGTTGAATCACTAGATCTAGTTTATGGTCATGTCTCCACTATATCATTTGTGACTGACTTGTTAAATGCACTGCTTTGAGGTTATTTTGAAACACCTTTTATTTCATCTTTTGAAGATTGATTTTAATTTTTTAGATGCTATTATACATCTCTATTTTTTCATGTTAAAGGTTAGCCCATTGAGATACGTCCAAAATTAAATCCCATGTAATTTTGAACAACTCATCAAGTGGACTTAAACCATTTTCATGCTCTATAAAAGTCATGGGAGACTAGCTTAGTCACCTTCGCAAAATGCCCTTATACAGAATGCAAGACCTTAGTGACTTAGGGTTTTCATTTAAACCCGCATAACAAAGGAATAAGAACTTAAGGACTTAAGATTTTGGTTGGTCTTCCTCAATCCAAAGACTTTGGAATAGATTTTATAAGGGTGCCGTGAGATATAGGAACAAACTTATTTGGATTCGCTAATGAAAATCCATATTATAAAGGTAACTAAGTTTAAAATCCATGGAGCACTAACTTAGTGTTCCATAGATTGAGGAATGCCTGTAGTGTTCTGTGGACTCTCCAAGCTCGCAGAATGAAGGGATTGGTCCGTATGTTTTAAAATTCCCCATGGATCAAGGGATTACTGACAATCGCGAGTGGGTAAGGTACTATTCTGCTCTTTCAAAACAACATGGTGAATTTTTGGGAGTCTACTTTTTTGGTGGGGATAAAGGAAAATTTTAAAAAAACCATAAAAATGTTTGCATGTTGAATTCAAATTTGTGAATGGTCTCAAAGGACGCACTAAGTCAAGCTGGAAACTAAGGAGACAATTTACCCCCCCAACATGAAATTTAATGAAGTATGGTGTTGTATGATCAGTAGAATTTGATGGCATATGATAGAATCAGGGGTGCCTTGCTATAGTTATTGGCTACATTTAGAGGCATCCATGCCTATACTACAAGAAAAATATGTAAGATTTCATTGAAGCCAACACTCATTCAAAATGAACTCACTTTTTAGAGCATTCAGTTCTAACTTGGTGGTCCTTTCTATTATCCCTCCTCTCTCTTCTTAGCATGAAATTGCATAAATACAAATTCTTCCATCACACTCTGTATGGTTTCTTGCTTACTTCCCTCTTTCCATGCATAGCATATTTTTGAGCTCTTCCTTGTGAAAATTAAACATAATGATGTCAAAAAACTTTGTAACTCACGAGTGGTGGATTTTTCTTGCCTTGAATCTATATGTAAGATATATATATTGATTAATGCAAAATGGGGTTTATATCTTTCCTTTTGAATACACAGTGTTTAAGGATGATGTGATATCAATTTTCTCTCTCACATTTTTCATTTTCTTTTATTTTTTCACACTGAACTGTGGGTATTTTGTGATCTCAAGCCTCAGATTTTTGCATAAACTTAATTTGCTATTTGGGGGAAGTTCCACCTTATTTTAGTGCTATCAATGCTCCTTAGCTTGTGATTTACCTTTCTTACATCTCTCTCTCTCTGGTCCCTTGGAATTGTTAGTTTATGATTTAGTTGTAGGAGTAGTTTTAGTGTTATAAATATGTTGTGTTATGCAGGTTTTCCCAAATCCACATAACAGAGGAAGTTCGGCCTTCTCTAGAAGGCCTCAATCTCAAGCTGTCGAGTCCCCATAACTTGTGAGACACTACCATGTTTCCTCAAAGCCCTAGATTATCTCCATGATTTAGAAGTAGGGTGAAATTTTAAGCTCCAACAGTCATATCATCATCTCAAAGATTGCTTCACAACCAATCAATTAACCATGTCATCTAATCTCTCATATCTTGAGTATGTCATATATATATATATATATATATATATATATATATATATATAATCAAGATCTCATCATATTTCTATCCAAAATAGCAAAAATTTCATCACCTTAGGGAGAAATGCATCCTCACCTTGGTCATCTCAATCTTAATATTGGTCCAAACCACATGGATGATGCATGTTCTCTTTTTTATATATAGCATCCCTCTCATGTTTTTCCGCTACCTCTATAGTGTGCACCTACCCTAAATGTACATCTCCTCTCCTTTCTTTTCATCTCCTCTTAGCTCAACCATAATAGTTTTGTCTCAATGGAAAAATGATATCCTATAGTCCCTCCCCTATTTGGTTATGTGGTTCTCTAGAATTCCTCAATTGATATCAAAGCACTAATAATGGTAGAATAAATTGTGTCCTCAAAAACTACCATATGATCAATCTATCTCATCTAAATTTGTTTCTATCCATCCAATGGTCAGTAACTATGTAAAATCAATGACATCTTGAAGGTTGCCTTTAATTCTTGTATGACACATGTCTCATCTATCTGTAAATAAATCTTAGATCCTGGAGTGTATTCATATTCACAATTATCTCTATGAACCCTAGTGTGTAGTGATGGAAAACCATCTCTATCCCTTATGAGTCTTAGAACTTCTCCCACTGTATTATCCTTGGGGCATCTGTCATTAGTTTACAATGGGGTCCTAATTAAGCCTATGGATATGGGATCACATTTCACGTAATCCACAATGAAAACAAAATGGATCATGTTGGGACCATTTATCTTCGACTAATCTTACCCACATAATTATATATCTAATCAAGGTATCTAGATAAACCTAAATAGATACACCCCAATTGAATGGACATACCCTTCCTTTAATTCCTATTTACAAGGCCATCAAGGAAAATAACGCCCTAACACCTAAACCTTTTTGATTGATTGAAACATAATTTATGTCATAACCATCCCAATCATGGCCTTTTAGATAATCACAAATTGAGTGAACTTCCCTAGGTTAAGCATAAATAATACTCATATCAAACTATTGATATTCCATAAGGTTGAATTAGGTGAGAACTCCCTTGCACTAGTATCCACTCATGTATTAGGAACATCACAATGTGTAACATGTTTTACCCTATATAAAAAGTATAAATAATGGCATGCATACCCTCTATATAAATGTCATCTCTATAGGTATCCCCGTCAACATCCCATATAAATGTAATTGATGCAATATGTCCCATGAAACTACGTGAATAGTCCATATCAGATGCTAAATCTAATATGATATATATTATCTATAGTAATCCCTCCAAATCCCAATCCATATAGCTATGTTCTTAAGCAAAGTCCATTGATAATGATCTCTATCTGAAATTCAATAAATCAATCCCATGACTAATCAATATATCATAATATGTTGAATCCTTTATGGGATATATAAATTATCTATATGAAAAACACCCATTAGACTATACTCATATAAAAATATATAAAAATAGTTTCAGGATAGTAATATTAGCAATTATGAAAGGACATAACGATCAAATGTCATCTAGGAAAAAAGAGGGCTAAACAAGTCCCATGGACATGTGACTCTCTAAACAACATTAAAAATCTTTCAATATGGCATATGATCACCCTACCAGAAAATCCTAACTATATACCTACAACATCATCCTTCTATTCCAAGATAACATCATCCCATATCAAAATTATTACACGTCTTTAGATGACATCACCCCTCTTGCTACATGGCATACAACCATGTATCAAAATTTCATACTTCACCTATAAGAGCATGGGGACCCTCTTGAGTAGATGACACTAGTTATAACTAAAAATAATTGTTCACAAGAAACCAATGGCATCAGACCTTCTCCATAGATGGTATCAATATAACTGTTCATATAGTATTCCTAATGCCATTGGATGCCTTGTGACATCATCTACCTAAGAGGACCACATGTTTTTTAGCATGAAACAACCACAGTCAACCCTTTTCCTAATTTTTCTCAACAATTCATCATAAAGACAACTGAAACTAAAATGTTCCCAAACTCACCTATATCATTAGCCCAATCTACAATTTGAATATATTCGGGGGAAATTTCAACTAGTTGAATTTTTTGTATGATACATTTTTATACTTTTAGAACTCAATGTACCCATTCAACAATAAAAAAATTTAAACACCTAAATCATGGATTTGCCACATGTTTCCCTCCCCATGTCAGGATTTCTTCAATGGTTCCAGACACTAATCTACAGTGTGAGTAATAAATGATGTAAGAAATCATCTCTACTGTGTAAACATCTCAATCAGATCCAAGCTAAGAGCTCTAAATTTTCAATAACTAGAGATATACTTAAGAATAATAAAACAAAACACAATGGATCATAGTCGAGTTATTGTATAGAAGTAAGTACGACACCTATAATTACGCCTAAGCAATTTAAATACTTAAATTGCGCTAATTATCTCCTTTCCCACAAATTGACGACATATTGTCAATAGCGCTCATCTTCTCTTCCATTGTCGTTAATTGATTACATTACGCTAATTAATTAAGTCACCTATCCAACACATACCCTAATTAACGACCTTTCGTTAATTAACACCTTCTATCTAGTCTAATTAATTATTATTAATTAATTAGCCTCCCTTCTCATTAAATCAATAAATCTCTATTTAATTGGTTTAATTCCCTTCCTAATGGTCTAAATCACACTAAAATCCATCTAAAAGCATATAACTTGCACATGTATTTAATTAATCATCTTGATTAATTAATACACCCCCTTTATCCACATGAGCCACTTGAGGACAAACTAAACCCTCCTAAAGCTAACTCAACCCCATCTAAACCCCCCTTATCCATAACTAACTCTACATCTCCTTTATCCCACATTCATGAGGATGTGTTGAATCCTTTATCCTTTGGGCTATATAAAGAGCCCTCCTCCTACTTTTATACTTACACCTAAATCTCTCAAGAGACAAAAGAAAGCACATAGTTTCATACTAATAGCCTTTTGTCATTCTTGAGCCCTCCATCCTCCATTCTTGAAGAGCTAAGCCTCACACCCAAGCATCCATTGAAGGATCAAAGCAAGCAATATAATTTGATTGCCATTTGGACTATTTAGGTCCATTTTGATAATTTAATTAGGCATTTAAGGTTAGAGATAGAGTTCATGATTTACATTGTGTTTTGATTAATTCAAAGTTATTAATGTTAAGGGTAGGACTTGCTCATTTCTTCATCATGATGGTGTAATTTCTTCATTTTTAGCTAGGTTAGGAAGCTATTTTAGGTGGTTTTCTTGCTTTAATTTAATTAAATTTGTAGAAACACTTGCACCCATTTAGCACGCCTGGTGGGACCCTTAGTCCCATGGCATTTTAGTTTAAATTTCATTGTTTTGGCTAACTTTTGATATGCACATGTAGTAATTAATGTCCATTTTTTTGGAATTTTTTGCTCATTTGATATGTGTAACTTCATGTTCATAGCCTTAATTTTAATGGGTTATTGCCATTTTAAGCTAACTTGTCAAAATTTGAGATATTGTGAAGTTTCTTGTGTTTTTTCCATACTTTGGTTGCAGGTCTGGCGCAGGCATGATTTTAGGGGTGCAGGCACGATTTTGTGGTGCAGGCATGGTTTTTGGGGTGCACACGTCTCTCTGGTGGCACAGGCACACTGTTAAAACCTATCACTCTGTCTGCCGACCCCTGGCGCATGCGCACTAACCCTGGCGCACATACCCTAACCAGTGCACAGGTGCACTAACCCGGGTGCACACGTCATTTCGTACTGTACCTTCACTACATACTGAAACCTGTCAGATTGGTGCACATGCCCTAACCAGGGTGCACATGTGGTTTTAGTGGCGCAGGTATATTTTTCTGGTAATGCGGTTATTCTGTCTATTTTTCTCAGAGTAGCGCATATGTTGTTTTTGTGGTGCACACACCTCTCTGGTGGCATAGGCATTTAATAGATCTAAAAATTCCACAGAGTGGTGCAGGTACTATTTTAGTGGTGCAGGCACTATTTTCGTGGTGCACACATCTCTCGGGTGGCGCAGGTACACTGTGTGCCGAAAACAACCTTTGGTGGCGCATACGCCCTAACCCGCGCGCAGGCACTGAAAAAGGGGCGCAGGCATCCTTTTGCATTTTTTGAAATTAAAGTGTTGATGTGCTAACATTCTTGCAGGTTTATCTAATCATATATTTGTCTTTGCAGGCTGTTTTTACATGTTTGTATTTGATTAGGTAATATTTTGCATTGTTTACTTATAGGATTAAGATCACGTATGCTCTTCCCTCGCGTCCCTTGGGGTGATCTTGGGAATCAGAAATGATTCTTAAGTCCTTTTGATGCTTTGAGATTGTTAAGGGTATTTGATTTGGAATTGGTTAATTTGGCATAGTTGAATTAAAGTGTTTTTCCATTTGATATCTTTTTGGATTTTGGGAAGACATCACGTATGCTCTTCTCTTGCGTCCTTGGATGATCTGGAGAATCAGAAATGATGCCTTCTCTTTTGATGGAAAACTACTAAACATCATCATACAGGACCAAAAACGCTTGTCAAAGAATGAAGGAATCGAAACAAAAGTCAGAAAACTACTAATACAGTTGTTATACAAGTTACCAAATGGTGTTCGAGCAAACCACATCTAATTAAAAAAGATAAAAAGAACAACATATTCAAAACACTGTATTACAGGTTTCAGAAAAGGGTACGTCCCTCTCCACTCAACTGGAACATAACCCCTTTGCATAACGCCTTAAGCTACAACAATGGGGGTGGTTCCAGGAACCCCAAAGTAGTCCACGCAAGAGGGAACCTTGTGGACGAAACGGGAAGTGCTCGCACTACCTATCTGACTAGTAAATCCTTTGTGAGATAGAGTTACAAGTTGTCCCTACGTGACCCTTTTAAGTACACATTTGGATGCATTTATTGCCCACTGTGCTTGAAGGGGGAAAAGTCGAGATACTCCCAAACTAGTCATTGACTTTTTGGGTAAATCATCCCCCGCTCGTGGATAATCTTTGTAGCACCTAGGATGAGAGAACCACCTAAGAAGATATACTTTGGCCAGGAGCCCACTTTGACCATTCTAAAATAGTGTTGAGTTGTGAACCATATTTTCATTGAGAAACGTGTGACGCGTTACTTTCGCCTAGTTTTTACTTGCCTTAGGGTGAGGTGAAACTCTGCCGAAGTGAAGCCAACATTTTTCATCCTTTTCTTGATTTGCTTCCTTCACATTCTTTTGACAATTTGTTGATCAGAAGAAGGGTGACTACCTTTGTGTTACCAATCGACTGTTTCTCTCACTTTTATGTCCGTTTACGCCCATCCATGTTTGCGGCTGGGTTAGTTAAATGTCTAAAGTGTGCGGAGGTGTTTTCACGTCATTGGTAGCCATTGTGATCTTGATACCCATGTCAAGATCGTCATTGTAGTTAGGCATGGTTCATCACCGTGGACTTCCTTAGAAGAGTTAGCTTGTTTGTATCGTATCACTACAATTTTGATATTTACGTCTTGTTTCTTGTAAAATTGACATAAATACCTATATTGTAAGGTTACGCTGCACACATTTTTAACTATTCCTAGCTATACTTTGAGATTTTTATTTCGGTTCTATTATTACCTCGATTTCAAAGAGTGCTAGGTGTTACCATTTGTGCGTGTTATATCAATAACACCTTGATATCAATACTTCACTTTCTCGCAAAGTGGGTTAACATATCTTGGTGATATTGTTGTGTCATTCACGAATTGTAATTGGCACTTTTTGAGATATAGGTCTTAATCGAGTTTGAGCTCGCTCATCGTATATCTTGATTGGGAGATCGCATTGACTTCTTGTATTTACTTACGTTTTGTTCATTCCCTTGAACTTGGCATAAGTGAAGACATCTTGTTAATCATCTTGCGACGTGAAACTACTTTTTGAAACGTAGTCTAGGAGGTACTTCATTTAAACAGGTTTCAATACCAAATGCTTGTATCACTGGTGATTTATCACTCTATCACATTGGTATTCTCACATTGTTGACTTATTCATACTCTTAACAAATACATCTTGCATTTCACTTAGGGGTGATCACTAAGCTTTGAACACATTTACAACTTACCCTAGTGAAACTATCATGAAAACATGGCTCCTAAAACACGTCTAGGGTTAAAGAAACAGACATATGAGGAACAACAAGTGCAAGCTTGGGAAACCTCTAACAGACAAGGGTCAAACCCCTTCATTGGACATGACCTAGGACCACTGTTTTCTGCAGAAAAGGAAACAGAAGAGATGGTCGATCATAGTGGAAATGAATTAGAATCACCACATGCAGACTTTGATTTTGACCCCACTCTACTAGATGAGTTTCTTCTTAGAAACAAAGATAGAGTGTTGTCATGGGTTGTGGAATTAGGGGCCAAATTTCCCACCGAGAATGAACCAATACTACCTAAAATGACGCTACTGAGGAAGAACATCCCCTTATCAATATGGAAGATATTTTAACACACGGACATGCTTCCACTTCTTATGCAGAAAATGATAAAGTGGTAGGGCATAAAATACCCTTTATCAAAGTGCCATGAAGGAACAAGGTAGAACATGAGACAGGTGAAGAACCTCCGTAATACGAAGAGGAGGAACCTTTAGAAGAAGAAGCCAACAAACCAAGCCACAATCCAACAACAAATCAGTAACCTAAGCTGACAACTAGCTTTGCTTACTTCCCATGTACAGAAAGATGCAAACAAGAACGTTCAAAAGTTGAGGCCTAAGGTTAAGATCAATGAACTCCATCGGGAAAACCAAGGAGAAGAAGACACAGGGTATCATCATGTTTACATCCCTGCTTCTCCCACTAAAGAACAATTGCTCACACAAGAAGTGCAGTCTATGAAAGTGATGCTTGTGAGCTTACAAGAGAGCAATATAGGGAGCATTAGGAAATATCAATATGAAGAATTATGCCCCTATCCTTTTGACAAGACAATGACCCTTCAACCCTTTCCAAAGAAATTTGATATGCCAAAGTTTGACAAATACAAAGGAAAAGGAGACCCAAGGGATCATGTTAAATATTTTTACATGGCATGTCAAGAGGTGTCTTATAGTGATAATTACCTCATCAGACTTTTTCCCAAGAGTCTCGGAGGTCAAGCATTGGAGTGGTTTACACGCTTACCACGAGGATCAATTTTCACCTGGCCAGAATTGGCAGAAAGATTCATGCGTCACTTCTCATATAACATAGAGAGTGATGTCACCATGGCAGACTTGTGTGGGGCCAAGCAATGCCCAAATGAGACCTTCGCCAGCTTCCTCCAATGGTGGAGAGGGATAGCTAGTCGCTTCCCTTGTGCTTTCCCTGAAAAGTAGCTGGTCAGTATTTTCGTTCCCAATCTCAACCCAGATATAGCTTTCCACCTCCAAATGCATTGTGTTCTGTACTTTTGAGGAGGTTATCGAGAAAGGGATTCAGATAGAAAAGGCTCTCATTGCCAAAGGCACCCTCAAAACCCAATCTAGAGACAACCAAAGTGTCAAACCCATGGAAAAGCTGAAGATCTTTAACAAAAACAAAAATGTGGTGGGAGACGGAATCACTGATTCCAAACGTGTTCAAACGGTCCAAACTGGTCAACCTTTTAAACTGACCAAGGGCCCAATTCAACCACCACCAAAGTGAAGAACATTCACCTCTCTCAATGAACCATTGTCAGTCATACTAAAATAGTTGGATGTGGCCCACATGATGACCTATCCTACAACGCAACCATTTGATGACAACGCTCCTAAACCTTCATGGTATAAGGAGCATGAATATTGTGAAATGCATCACGTTAAAGGACATAAGATAGACAAATGTCTGTGGCTTCGCCATTATATTCAGGACCTCATTGACAATGGGGAGATAGAGGTGGATAACCCTGGAAAAACACAAACACCTAATGAGAAAATGGGGATTTATAAAGAACCATTCCCCAAGCATGATAAGTCAGAAAAGACAAAGCCGGATCGGGGAGAGTCATCCCAAACTTATAAAGCCATGAATTACTTGTATACCAAAAGAGATAACAATCATTATGATTCACTTATCGGATGTATTCACTCTCCTGCTGACCGTGTCAATACCATCCGGATCAAGGGAAAGGACTGTGCTGTGGTAACAAGGCGTGCCCACCTCGTGATTCTGGAACCCTCTCCGTTGACCCCGCAAACCGGTAAATATAACCTTTTAGAACAACTTGAGAAGATGTCTGCTAAGATTTTGATCTTAGATCTTCTCAAGATATCCAATGTGCATAAGGACATTCTGTACCAAACTCTTCAGGGGTCGGGAGTGCCTTTAGAAGTCGATCCTGCACACCTTCAAGCCACGGTGGCAAACATTGCACCAAGTGAACATCTCACTTTCAACCATAGGGAGATCCCTACCGAGAATCCTACACATAATCTTCCCTTATACATTGAGGTAGTTGTCACCCACAGGAAAATCAAATGGGTGCTTGTGGATAATGGATCTGGGTTGAACATCTACACGCTTAAGTTGGTCAAACAATTGGGACATACAGAGGAAGATCTTGAGTCCCATATTATCACTATCACCGCATACGACAACGTGGAAAGAGAATCAGCAGGCACCATCACGCTGCCCATGGAGGTGGGCCCCACTTGTCATCAGACAAAGTTTCATGTCCTAGACTTGGAACTTCCATATAACATGCTTCTAGGCCGACCATGGATTCATGCCATGCAGGCCGTGCCATCAACGTTTCATCAATGCATCAAGTTGAAGCATGAGGGACATACGGTTACAATACCAGGAGATTCAGAGCCCTTTGCTCATTGTAGAGCTCTCAATAGCTTTGCACGAAAGGGTACATATGCATGTCCCTCCACAGATATAGTTGTCCCTCTTCAGTCTGAGGCCATGGAATCCTGGGTGGATTCAGATTCTCTTAGTTCTTGCGCTCATGGGGCGTCTACTTCAACATCTCCATTTGATTCATGGGAGATGAAAATCCTAGAATATGGCTGTGGGGAGTATAATGTACAACAAGCGCTCTTGGTTTCAGACCTCTCATTGTCACCCAAGACTAGAGGTCGACCCAACTACCACTTCAGGAGACCTAGAGAGGAACACACTATTGGGTCATTCCTACCTGGAGGCTTGTTAGCTGAGGAGAAATTACTTGATCCACCTACAACTTGGGTCCCTGAGGATACTCAGCCATCCTGTTATCAACCCCAGAATATGAAAAATCTAGTAGAATGATGTACTCCATGGGCTACAAAGGCCTAGGATGTGGGAGGAATGAACAAGGACAAAGAGAACCAGTCCCTCTTCCACATTTCAAAATAGAAAGATATGGCATTGGGATTCACCCTTATGGAGCACACCCCAATGATCAAGATGTGACTTGTTCTGAGTGTGAGGATAGCTCTGACTATCTAGACAGTGATACGGATTCCCATTGTAGCCAATATGAGGATCTGGCCTCCACGAACCTTTTCATGAACAACGTTGTCCTAACCATAACCCCCATAGAACCAACCCTTGACCTTGTATACCCTTCCCTTGTTGAATGGGACCAACAATGTCACGTGCCACTAGATTTATTTGAGAATGATGAGGCTATTGCAGAGTTCATGGGCATAAGGGATACAATTCCCATTGGAGATCACAAGAAAGGTTTCTTTATCGACTTAGACACCTGTGCCTACTTCGGCGAGGAGGCTGAACTTCGTGGTCAACAAAATTTAAAGAAAAGTGAGGGAAAAAGTTCTAAAGAAAAGCCTTGGCAAAAATTGAAGTCCAAGTCACACAGTGAAAACCTCTTTGAGGCACTGGCTGACAAACAAATAAGAAAATCAAAGGACAAACAAAGTGACCATGCCAAGGATGAAAATCTCGTGGAGACATCCTTGGATGAAGATCTCAACCTACCTCCTGATCCTACGCGTATGGAGGATTTATCAAAATTGTTAGTCGAAGAAACCATTGATGTCAATATTGGTACATAAGAAGATCCCAAGATAGTAAAATTGGGGGCATCACTCTCAGCTAGAGAACAAAAGACGTTCACTATGTTGCTGCGAGAGTTTATTGATGTGTTTGCATGGTCTTACAAGGACATGCTTGGCTTAGATCCAACTTTGGTCGTGCACAACCTAGTTGTGCACGCAGATGCCAAGCCTATCAAATAGAAGCTCCGAAAGATGCACCCAAGAGTGGCCTTGTTGGTTAAAGAAGAGTTGGAAAGATTGCTTGCAGCAGGATTCATCAGACCAATTGATTATTCTGAATGGATATCAAACATTGTTCCTGTCCAGAAGAAACCTATCGGTATCTGAATCTACATGGATTTTAGGGACATCAATAAAGCTTTCCCTAAAGATGATTTTCCATTGCCCAACATTGATATGATTGTTGACTCAACAGCAGGGTACGAAATGCTATCACTCATGGATGGATTTTTCGGGTTATAATCAAATTAAGATCGCTGAAGGAGGACCAACACAAAACAACTTTTACAACTCCTTGGGGCACCTTCTGCTATCAGGTGATGCCATTTGGCCTTAAGAATGTAGGAGCAACTTATCAGTGGGCCATGACAGTGATTTTTCATGATATGATTCATGACATCATGGAAGACTACGTAGATGACATCCTGGGAAAGTCCAAAACAAGAGAGGATCATCCTGTCATTTTGCGGCGTATCTTTGAATGCCTGCGTGAATACAAAGTCAGGCTGAATCCAAAGAAGTGTGTCTTTGGTGTGCTATCTGGGAAACTATTGGGCTTCATTGTGTCAAGATGAGGTATTGAGGTAGACCCTGCTAAAGTGTCTGCTATCACTGAAATGCCTCCACCTGAGAATATCAAGCAACTACGTAGCTTACAGGGGAAAATTCAAGCCATTCACCACTTTATCTCCCAGCTTGCAGATAAATGTCACTCATTCACCCATTTTCTTAAAAAGGATGTCACTTTCATCTGGGGACCCGAGCAACAACAAGCCTTTGCTTTGCTTAAACAGTACCTGGCTAATCCACCTGTCCTCATGCCTCCCACTCTGGGAGAACCACTTTTGCTCTATATTTCCACTACACAATTTGCTATTGGTGCGCTGCTCACCCAATACGACCTTAGCCATAAGGAGAAAGTGGTGTACTATCTGAGTCACACCCTCATCGCCTATGAACTTAATTATCCTCAGATTGAAAAGGCTTGCTTGGCCGTTGTTTTTACCTTTCAAAAACTTCACCATTACCTGCTGAATACTAAGACCAAGCTCATATCCAAGGTTGACCCACTCAAGTATTTGTTGTCCAAACCCACCCTCACAGGTAGAATGGCTAATTGGATCATTCTACTCAGTGAGTTTGACATAGAATTTGTCCATCAAAAATCAGTTAAAGGACAAGTACTTGCAGACCAGCTAGCGGAAGCACCTTTGCAAAGCACAGAACCTTTGAGTCTGGATCTACCAGATGCCTCCTTGCTCTACATTGAAGAATCTATCATGTGGCAGATACATTTTGATGGATCATTTACATTTCATGGTTCAGGTGCAGGAGTGGTCCTTATTACTCCTTCGGGTGATCCTATACCGCAGGCTTTCCACCTGGCCTTCCCTTGCATGAACAACATTGCAGAATATGAAGCACTCATTGCAGGGATGAAGCTAGCCATCAAGTGGAATGTTCATCATGTTAAGGTTGTAGGTGATTCACAGTTAATCATCAAACAGGTTAATGATGAATATAAGGTTAAGGATGACAAGCTCATACCTTACAAAAAGTTAGTGGAAACTCTAAAGGAGTATTTTGTGTGCATTACCTTTGAGAAAATCCCAAGAGCACAGAACAGATCAGTGGATGCCATGGCAATGGTGGGATCTATGCTTTGTATTCCACCAGGGAACAATGATATGCCATTCTTCATAGAAAATCTATGCCAGCCCACGTATGACATGCCAGAATCTTGCCTGGCTTGTGAGGTTGTTGGTCCCCATTCCCCATGGTACGAACCCATTTTCACCTATCTTAAGGACAACACATTCCCTCCCTGATATCTCCCATTCTAAAAAGCAAAGCCTGATTCACCAGATAGCCCATTACACCCTTTTAGGAGGTACACTTTATCATCATGGCTACGATGGGAATCTATTACGTTGTCTGGATGTGACGGAGTCAATCCAGGCAATCAAAGAAGTGCACGAAGGGGTATGTGGAGCACATACAAATGGAATGGTCTTGGCTAAGAAACTGTTGAGAGTAGGTTACTATTGGCCTACCATGGAAACTGATTATTGCAATTATGTTAGAAAATGTGTGCTTTGCCAAAAGTATGGAAATTTCATCCATGCTCCGTCAACCATTGCAACATATCACTACCCCATGGCCATTCTCCAAGTGGGGACTTGATTTAATAGGGAAACTTACTCCTACCTCATCTGATGGTCATACACATATCATCACAGCTACAAAATATTTTACAAAATGGGTGGAGGCTGTCCCTTTAACCTATGTCACAGGAGCACAAATTTCTAAATTCATCATGAATCACATTATTTGCCGATATGGTATTCCTGCAGCCATTGTTACAGATAATGGGAAGTCATTTAAGAACAAAACTGTGAAAGGTCTTTGCCAATGGTTCCAAATCAGATTAAAATGGTCCACGCCATATTACCCTCAGGGTAATGGACAAGCTGAGGCAACAAACAAGACTTTGGTAAGGATAATGGAGAAGATGGTCAGCAAAATAGGTCGAAACTGGCACCTACAAATCCATCCAGCCCTTTGGGCTTACCGAACATCCATTCACACTCCTACGGGTGTGACACCATATTCCCTAGTGTTCGGGACAGAATCTATCATCCCTTTAGAGATTGAACTTCCATCCCTGAGAATTTCTCTTCGGGACTATCTGGATAAGGATGAAGATTATCGAGTGGCAAGACTGGCTGAGTTAGAGCTACTGGATGAGAGGTGCATTCGTGCTCTTAATCACCTGAAAGTGTATCAACACAGAGTCTCTAGAAACTACAACAAGAGAATCATCCCTCGTCAGTTTGAGGTTGGTGATTTAGTCATGAAGGAGAACCAGTTCAACACCAGAGCAGAGCGAGAAAAGAAAGGGAAGTTCGAACCACATTGGTTAGGACCCTATGTCATAGTTGCCAAGTATGGCACAGGGGCATACAAACTGGCTCACCCCAATGGTGATGAGCTCTGGGAGCCCATGAATGCCATGCATCTTAAGAGGTTCTATGCTTGAACATGGCGCAAGGAAGTTAAAAAAATCAAAAATACAAAAAAATCAAAAAAAAAAATCAGAAAAAGAAAAAGAGAAAACAGGTCATCCACTAGTGAAAACCACGCAATTGTGGCACTTTGGACAAGTCCTTGTGTGAAAACTAGTTTTTGGTGCCTCAGGAGAGGATTCGTTGTTCACAAGCATTCTGTATTAGGAGGGTAGTTGTCTTTGGCCTAGACCTGGTTCTGCCTTCGAGATTCCTTGTGCACACCATCCTGTCCAGCCTTGATCCGGCTTTGCCTTCTTCTATTCATCTGTGAGGGGTATGGTCTTTCGCTATTTCCCATCTTATGCTGGGGGAAACTCAACGACTTCACCTTCTTGTTCATAAAGTGCGTGGCTTCTGCCCTTGTATATTCCCCATCTAACGCTGGGGGCATCCATGCTTTCTTGGTTACCTACACATAGCTTTGGAAAACCGTTAGAAAACACAAAAACAATAGAAAATTGTTTCACAAAAACACAAAAACAATAGAAAATTGTTTCACAAAACACAAAAACAATAGAAAATTGTTTCACAAAAACCTAAACAATAGAAAATTGGTGCATGAAAAACATATCTTACAAAAACATTTACTTGCATTGTCTTGTTTTCTTGCTTTGCTTGTTGCTTGTATAGTGTTTTGCATGCTTGCTTTTGAGTTGTTTGTTGCTTGGGTGTACTTTGTTAGGATTCATCTTTTCTTGCTTAGATTAGATTTATTCTTGCTTGTGCATATTGTGGTATGTTTTTGCATGCTAGTAAATCTTGGGAAATCATGATGTAATGTGTTAATTCATTATGTTCTTTCTTAAGCATTTGGTTGTGTTTGTTACTTGTTAATAAAGCATGGTGAATCATGGTGTATTGCATTAATTCCTGGTGTTCTTTGTTAGCATTTGGTTGTGTTTCTTACATGTGCTCTGTTTTGTTATCATTCACATCACATTACCATCATTATCATCACATCTAGCATCATCTATACATCATATATAAACAAAAATGCTAAGTTTTACATCATGCATGTATGCTAAGCTAATCATCACATATCGTATCATCAATGAGGGCAAGAGGGGTTGCGCATAATCAAAAATCTATCCCCCCCACACCAATATCATCATATCATCCCATTCATATACATCAAATAACACATGAGAAATGCATTTGATATCATCTAAGGATCTATCAGCTAACATATAACACAACACATGTATACATCAAACATCAGGATAATGATACATGCAAAATCAAAAATCAATGATAACATCATAACAACATCCATAAGTGCTGAATCAAACAAAATGAGAATCATGCATCGAATCCAATGCAGGCAACATGCCCATCAAGATACTGAAAATATGATTCATGTCCCATGTGTCAATTAGTTCCCCATGAGTTTAAAGACAAAGTCAAAAACATCTAGAATATATGCATGTATCATCAAACAAAACAATAAATACATCATCTCATAACCATGTGTATCTGAGCCAAAAAAAAGTAATCCTCATGTATATATATATATATACATGTGTGTCAAATATACATCTATATCAAAAATGGATACAAATCTGTGCTCTATATCAAAAATGCCTTCAGCTGAGGCGTACAAAGATGATACATCAAAAATGTCTGTATACATACATACAATGTCCAGATAGTACTCAATACAATACATCATCGATACACAATGCCATAAAAAAGGGGCATGTATCTGAAAGAATCAAGCCTTCATCATGAGGCATCATCAAAAATACATGTATACAATCACTGTACATCAAAATCAGCCTTCATAAGAGGCATACATACAAAAGAATCTGTACAATAAGAATGTGGCTATCAACCACAGCTCTCGCCCTCGTCGGGGCTCCCAGATCTATCCTCTGGATGCCAGAACTCTGGAGGCTGGGATGGCGCTGGTCTCGCCGGCTGCTCTGGTAGAGGCTGTCTAACTGATCTGGTGGAATGGCCAGACCTCCATGATCGAGAGCCTGATGCACTCGACCCTGATAACTGTGGCAGTGCCACTCACTGCTCTAGTGGCACCACTCTGTAATATGCAGTCCTATAAAAAGGGCCTCACCACCAAGCCTGGTGGCATCACGAATCAGATCCGCATCTCCGGAGGTGAGTGCTACCTGAAGGGCAGTATCTCTCTCACCTGTAACTCGGCTCAGGTCTGCCTCGGCCTATCTAGCGGCAGCACCCTCTCGATCCTCTCTGTGGTCATCACCTGTAGCTCGGCGTGGGCCTGGTCCCTCTGTGCTAATAAAGCCTATGAACGGGCATACACATGGTCTCTCTGTGCCATGACCATGTGCACCTGTGACTGGGACTGATGTAGGAGGCTCAATATTTGAGCCCCCTGTGCTGTTGTCTCTCAGATCTGGCTCCACCATGCACCTCTGTCATCTCCTGGGCCAGCCTGGGCCCGAGCCTGATCCCACCCTGATAGTAAAGTCACAATGTGGGCTCAGGCCTCATCACGCTCTGCTATAGCTGTCACGCACCAGCCTCGAGCCTCGTCTCTCTCCACTCTAGCCGTGTCTCTCTCGGCTATGAGCTGTTGTACCTGTACCTGTGCTGTGGCTGTCTGTGCCACTGGCTGGGAGGCTGTGTGCCTCAGGGGCTAGTCCCTGAGGTGCTCTAGAAGACTGCCCCTACTCAAAACTCTACCTCTGGGAGGCTGCATGGATACCTGTACTGGGCCCTGTGGCCTCGGTCCCTGTGCCTGTGGGGCACCCTGTCCATCATGTGGGATACCATCAAAGGGATCCTCTGGGTCTGGCCCCAGTGCCACTGCTCTAGCCCTGACACTCTGCCCCATGCCATACCTCTACAGGTGGGTGAATACCTGCTGCCCAAGCTACCTCTGGAATAGTAAGACGCCGGGGTAATACTGTAGCATACCATGCTGCATAATCAGTTGTAGTCCTTGGGTCTCTATCCTATCATAATGGATCCCATGCCTAGGGGACCACCTATGTGAAACTAGCCCTAGCTCGGGCCACTAGTATACAAGGCCCCATGGTCCACCTCTCTGAGAATCCCTGCGAGCATGCCAGATATCTGGCTGGGGGACCCCCTGTACTCTGCCAAGCTACCGCTGGCACCTATCAACACGATACAGCTCCATGATGTAGCTGTGGCTGCCAATAAGAAAGTGCTCCACCAAGCACACGCTGAGCTCTGTGGCATCCTCTGGCCACTGGAAGTGCCTGTATGGATGCCAAATGATGTCTATCACTGCTAGCTCATCAAACTCCCACCTATATCTGAATAGGCTACCAAGATGGCCACATACATCTCCGCCAGCTGCTAACCAAGCCATGTATGATGGCTCCTCGGGATCTCAAACTCAGAAAGGGCCCACAGGGCATCTGATAGCAATATGATCCCATGACCATATCTGTAATAATGATGCTAGGCCCACGGTCTTCTGACCATGGTATGTAATAAGGTGCAAATCCCAGTATAAATGGGCCAGTATACACTACCCCCAGCAATATCTCTCACCACTGTAAATGCCATGAACCAGTGGCAGTAATCCTCTCAGGAATGAAGTCCCTGTCTTATCAGTGAGTAGGAACCCACTGATAAGTGCCATGATATAGAGAGGTCCCCGATGCAATGTCGGGTCGGAGATGCACTCATGTAAAGCTATAGTCATCCCATCATGTGGGATGTCATCAACACCAAATAGGGCACTGCAGGCTTGCTCTAATCAACCCTGCATCCGAACTATACTCGATCAATGTACCCATCATGGGCACGCATAGAATCCACCAAACATCCTCAATGGTCACTGTCATCTCCCCTGTGGGCAAGTCTGAAACACTGACTCTCGCTATGCCATCGCTCGGCTAGCGCAGTCAGGAGGCCGTGATCTAATACAATAGAAGGCATCCGAGCCACGGGGCCCAGCCCCACTGCCTCCAGTAGTATCACCATAGCTTGGTGGTCGCGCCGGTGCATACTACCCTCTAACTCGGCAATCTGGGAGTGACACTCCCGCGTCTGTAATACTGGTAGTCGTCTCTACAAAATAACATGCCACTCATTAGTTTCTAGCATTTCCTCTAAAAATCTATCTCATCTTTTAGGGTTAACCCAAAAATCCTAAAAATTCTTCTAAGTGTCATGTTTTTGGACACTTTCCTATCTTTTTCTACCTTTCTAGGGCACCTACGTGCCCTTTTGGGTGTGTGTTCCATGTTTCTGGTGCCTGCGCTTGCGCGTGTGTTTTCTAGCATGTGCACCCTCTTTTGGGTGCCTGCGCACCCTTTTTGGCATGTGTGCCACCAATTTGGTGCTTGCGCTTGGACATGTGCACTACCCAGTATGTGCGCTTGCCTCTCCATGCCTACACCACACTTTTGGCATGTGTGCCCCATTCCCAGCATGTGCGTGTGTGCTTACATGTGCTCATGTGTGTGCACGTGCGTGTGTGTGTATGTGTGATTTGCGGCCACGCGTGTGCGTGCATCGACCTGGTGCCTGCACCCTCAAAGGATGCCTGCGCCCCCAAAATGGCATGCGTGCCCTATCCCATGCCTGCGCCTGCGCGCAGGTGCACCTACACATTTTTCTATGGCTAAAGACCTAATTTAGGGCATTAATGACAAAATTAATGAGCAGGGTTGCGATACTCACAAAGGGCCATCGTCCGCATGCCGCTGGTACCCCCGGACTGCATCCTGCACACCTCAAATGGTCACGTGTGATCACCATAGTTCTCCGGGCTGTCAGAGCCTCACAATAAAATTTTTCAAACTGATCAATTAAAATGAGTTAATCGCGATGTTTTTACCCCCCTGGGGGTTATATTAACCTGTTTTTCACCATTTGGAAGGCCAGGAGACCCGTTTCGATTGTCGTTTTCTCCTCTGTTCACTGTGGAATAATTATTTTTATTAAATAATTATTTTTCTCTTATTTTTCACCGTATTGGGGCATTTTTTGCTGTCCGATACCCCTTTCTTCTCCCTTGGGCAATTTTATTGCTCCCTGGTGATTTTTATTCTTCTTCACACTCTCGTAAATAATTATTTTTCAAATAATTTTTTTCTTAATTTTTCCACTTAAACAAGGACATTATTTGTCCTTTGTTTCTCCTTTCTTCTACCTAGGGCACTTTCTTTTGCCCCTGGGCCCTTCTTTTTCTTCTTCTATTTTCTTCTACTGTTTCCCATGGTTTGAAAAACAAAAATAATAAAAACAATATATATATATCAAAAAAATCCAAAAACAGGGAAAAATTTTTCCAAGAAAAAAATCCTAAAAAGTAAAAAACCCTACAAAAATGGTAACTTGCTTATTACGGCTGAAACTTGTGTCTTGCGCATGGTATTTTCTCCATATCCTATTGGTTTGTCTCACATCTTCCCCGATTAATACGACTCGCGGATCACCAGATTCACAACCATTCACAAAGCTAGCTGCTTGCTTCGTCTGTACTCTGGGGCACTTTTGTTGCCTGGTGTTGTTTCGTTGTGCACAAACACTTTTCATGGACCCCGTGTCCATTGTCATTTCCCCTTGCATGTATCCTTGCTTGGGGCATCATTTTTAACCCTTGTCGTCAATCACGAACTTGTGGATCTCTTCAGCACTGATAACAAAACATTTGTACAACTGTCTTGACCATTGTTGGGTTGGATATGTGCGTTCGTACTTGTTTTCCCTGTTACATGAGCTTGTTTCCTTCTCGTATTGCATTGCATTATTGTATGTTGCATGGAGTTGGTACTTTCAGCAATGGACAATTGTTCGTAGTATGGCTTTTCATGTCATTCTACCTTTGTCGTATGCTTATATTTTTCATAAGGACCGATGATGTAGTTCCTATGGCAATATGATGACATCAAAATTGTTCCAATAAACAGCGGCTAGAGGCTAAGCTCTTCTCTCCCCTCTTCCATATTTCTTCTACATCACTTCCCTTTCACCCCTAATTTTCTCTCTCATCGGGGCATCCTGCCTCTTCCCCATTCTTCTATCTATCTCTCACCTTTTTCGATCGTCGATCAACTTCTTCCATCACCCCATCGACACTCGAGGGGGCATCTCTCCCTCCTACTAATTTTTCTTCTATCCCTTCAAAATTTTCTTTTGTCTACTATCTTTGAAGTGGCGTCACTTATGCCACCCCAAAGAGGGGCAAATGTAGACACCTATAATTACGCCTGAGCAATTTAAATACTTAAATTGCGCTAATTATCTCCTTTCCCACAAATTGACGACACATTGTCAATAGCACTCATCTTCTCTTCCATTGTCGTTAATTGATTACATTAAGCTAATTAATTAAGTCACCTATCCAACACATACCCTAATTAACGACCCTTCGTTAATTAACACCTTCTATCTAGTCTAATTAATTATTATTAATTAATTAGCCTCCCTTCTCATTAAATCAATAAATCTCTATTTAATTGGTTTAATCCCTTCCTAATGGTCTAAATCACACTAAAATCCATCTAAAAGCTTATAAAATCTTGCACATGTATTTAATTAATCATCTTGATTAATTAATACACCCCCTTTATCCACATGAGCCACTTGAGGACAAACTAAACCCTCCTAAAGCTAACTCAACCCCATCTAAACCCCCCTTATCCATAACTAACTCTACATCTCCTTTATCCCACATTCATGAGGATGTGTTGAATCCTTTATCCTTTGGGCTATATAAAGAGCCCTCCACCTACCTTTTTACTTACACCTAAACTCTTTAAGAGAGAAAATGTAAAGCATATAGCAAAGAGACTAAGAGCTTGCACTTTGTCCTCTTGAGAGTTCATCATCTTGAAGAGTTAAGCCTCTTTCTTAAAGTGCTTAGGTCATATGGGAGGTGTCAAAAGGGTCTTGTAGCCCAACTTTGATAAGCCCCCATTCCTAGGTTCTTGGAGATATCAAGGACAACCAAATATTGATTGCCATGGAGCTTATTTAGGTCCATTTACTTATTTTTTGGTAATCTAGAGAAGTAGAGGTTTAAATACTTTAGCATTGTTAATTCAAAGTTAATGCATTATGCTAGGTATTAATCTTGTTTAGCTCTCATCTTTGATGGTGTTTAGATTTTTTCATTAGCTTTTTTATAGAACTATTTAGGTGTTAGTTCTCGCCGATACCACTACAGTCGTTATGTTTGCGGGTGGTACATGGAATAATGATATGGCAAAACTTTCTCATAAAAGCCAAAACCAAAACCCTTCCATGCATAGTGGTTCAGGAAGGTGTGGGGCGAAATGGCGATTGGTAAGTGATTGGAAGTCACCGGAAAATGGGCGGGTTTGTGATGGTGGTTCAGGTGTGTAAGTGGTAGTATAAAGTCCCCCATAGGTGAGACTACTACGAAGATGAGTGAGGACCATAAAGGAGGCATTCTCCTATACGGTGATCATAGTGAGGGAGTTGGTGAAGGATTCCATATTCCTGCAGAGTAAGGAATGTGTTAACACTATATAGGTAGTACTCCCCCAAAGTGAGGCATTGAAAAACACTTTCTAAGGGATCAGTGGTTGGTATGTAGGTAGCTGGAATGGATGATGTGTCGGAGGTCGATGCGGAGGTGGAGTTAACATATTGGGAAGTTAATGGGTCAGCCATGGAGGTTATAACAGCGGTAGGAATGGAGGAGGTATGTGCGGTGAAAGTAGTGGTTGTACTGGTAGGTGGAGGTGTAGGTGAAGCGGTATTGGTTGCGAAGGTAGACGGCTTGACAGGGATGAGCACATCATTGTGTTGGTAAAACATGTTGCATGTTTTGAAAGGTGATGGGTCAGCTGGAATGGTATAAGTGTGTCCTTCGTGTTCAAACTTTACACAACGATGCAAAGTGGAAGGAACGTAACCCATGACACAAATCCAGGGTCTACTAAGCAACAAGCTATATTGGAATTCCCCCACCAAAATGTAAAACAATTATGGAACAATATGGGGACCCACGCGAACGTGAAGGATGGCAGTGCCTAGTGTGGAGGTGATAGTGTTGTTGAATGAATGCAATATGACCGGATGTTTATGCATGTAATTTTCAGGTATGTGCATTTGATTAAATGCATGGGATGAAATGATGTTAATGCTAGCACCTCCATCAATCATCACACGGTGTACCCATATGTCATTAATGTGGATGGAGATGAAGAGGGTTAGGTCTGGGTCATCGTTTTGGTGTGGCACGATCTCTTCCTCTGAGAAGCTAAAGGAGGCCACTTGGTGAACAAGGTGGGTGTAAGATGAAGGTGGTAATTTGGTGAGAGAGGCTATGTGATGGGGTGTGATAATGGAGGCTACGGGTGTAGGGTCATTGGGTAAAACCTCAATAGATTGAAGAACCTCCATAAGGGCTTGACAATGTGATTCTGAGGTTTGGATGAGGTCATATAAAGACATTTTGAGGGGAGATTGGTGTAATTGTTTGAGCATGGTGCGATGTGTGATGCCATTAGAAATGGGGTACATGGGGCCACGGATAGTTATTTTAGGTATGGGTGCAGATGGTATGTTGGGTATAGGATTGGTTGGTGGGTCAGTTTCCTTTTCTTTGCCCTTCTGCGCATGTGTAATGACATGTATCATGTTGATTTGAGGGGATGTTGGCAAATGGAGAAGGTGTAGGATGAGTGGTATAATGACATGAAGGGAAAAAACCTACTGGAGGAGAGAAGCCTTGTGAGGTGATCTGAGCGCAACAACATTGGGGTGGTGGCGTGGCAAGTTCTCTTATGCGAACCATGTTAATTTCAAATATTGGGAGTGGCTCTAAGAGTTGTGAGGGTGGAGGTTGTGGTTGTTGAGTGGGCAGTGTGGGAATGGGTGTCGGTGAAGCAAGATCCTCGTCAAGAAGGTCATCATCATCAAAGTTGGTTTCTGGTGGACACAATTGGATAAGAATGGTTTTTAAGGCCATGCAGTTCTCCACATCGTGCCTTGGCACATGATGGTATGCATAAATTTTAGTATCATCAAACCATTTTGGCTTGGGTGTAAGGGGTCGTAAGGTCAGAGTGGCGGTAATGTGATAAGAGAAGTATCGAGGAGGTTGGTTAAAATTTTGGCTTAGGACCCTGCTAGTGCATCACAATGGGAAGTGAACGTGGGTTTGGGTGCAGGTGTGGTTGATTTTCAAGGAACTGTTTTTGGAAGATTAGGAATGGGTCGATCTAGGGGTTTAGGTGCTGGTGTGGTTTTAGGTATCAGGTCAATGTTTGTTTGGGTAGGGGTACAGTAAATGGACAGGTAGGAGGGTGTGTGGTTGTTTTGACTACCTGGCTGTGGGGTAGTGGGGTTTTGTTTTTGGGTTGCACCTTCTTGGGTAAAGGTGATGTTGGTGTACGAGGTCTAGAAGGAAAAGCAGATGGAGGAAGATGACGAGTTACCCATGGGGATAACGGGGGTGCTGTGAAGGTAGATGGCGTGGGTTGTGCTTGGGGTGTGAGGGATAATGACTGAAGTGTAGTGGGTAGTGAAGCAATAGCTAAGGTTATTGGAGGTATTGGTGGTTAAAGAGACAGCAGGTGTGGCTGTAAGTCGTGTTGTGTGCTTGGGTAGGTTAGAGGTTTGTGAGGAAGGAATGGGTTGTTGTGTTATTGGTTTATGGATGGGTGGAGGTTAATTTGACCATGTTGGGCAGACTGAGGTGTTAAGACAGATGGGACAAGCACATGTGTAGTATGAGGTTGATGTGTTTGGTTCTTTGGTTTGGGAGTCGAAGTAGGTGTGGTATTGACGTTGGAGGTTGTAGCTAAATCCAGTTTAATAGGTGGATGAGTAAGGCTAGTGGTCAGGGTGATCCTTAAAGTGGTAATAGGTTTAGTTGAGGAAGATATTGTAGGTGTGGGTTTGGGTTTAGATGTAGGTAGGGTTATGGGTAAGGGTGTGGTTTGAGTTATAACAGGTGTCATGGAAGGGGTTGTGATAGAGGTTGTTGTGTTTGGTTTGATTGGTTGAAATGTGTTTGGGTAGCAAAGTGGAGGTATTAGCGAGGGATCTTTGCATCTGTGTTGAGATGGGGAGTAAGAGGCACCAACATAGTAAAGCCCTATCCACATAATCTAAGTGATCGACCAAACGTGAGAATGACACGTCTGTGGGTGGAGTTGGTGAGGACCTAATGGAAATTCCCTGTAAAATGTGTCTTAGAGATGGGGAATTGGCTAGCTTCAGCTTCCATGGGTAAGAGAGCCAAAAGTAGGTCAGCAGGATTTTAGAATAGCTGATGGAGAATGCTCGCTAAGAGGCAAAGGTATCTCAACTGGGTCTATGATGGGTGGAGGAGATGATGGGAGCTCCTCTATAAGTGGAGGAACAGATGGGTGCTCCTCTATGGGTGGAGGAGGTAATGGGTGCTCCTCTATGGGTGGAGGAGGTACTATAGGTAAAGGTTCTCTAAGTGGTGAAGCCAGGGGTGAGATGGGCTCAATGTTAGCAGAAGACCCCTCCATAGGTGATGAAGGAGATGAAAGGTGTTCCTTTTTTAGTGAAGGAACAGGGGAGGTTGGTTCCAATGTGGAAGGAGGATTTCTAGGCTAGGATCTCCTCTATGGAAGGAATATGGGGTAATTGGGAGGTGAAAGGTACCTCATTAAATATAGCGTGAACCTCGCGGGTATGGGTATCATGAGTTGATGTCTCACCGGTTTGATTGGATGAAGGGGCATGGTTGGGAAATGGTTTTTTGAAGATTTGTAGATTTTGGTTGGGGGTGGCATTGGGATTATCCACAGTTAACTCACCTTTCTCGAGCATTTCTTGGACAATATTTTTGAAAGTGATGTAGTTGCCATCACTATGACCCTTTACTCGATGATAGTTACAGAAATCATGTTCTTTATACCATGTGGGCATGGGGCGAGCAAGGTCAAAACCAGTGTGTGGTTTTATAGGTGGAAGGGTGATGGCTCTCGGCTTTGATAATATTTTCTAAGATAGAAGAGTAAGGTTCCCCAATTGGGGTATATTTTCGTTGCTCTCGTCTGAATTGAAAAGTCTAGATAGGTGAGAGATTAGATGAGGGTGTAGCCTGATTTGACAGATGAGCTGGGTCGGCCTTGAGTACCACTATGTTAGTAGTGCCCTTAGCTTTTGAATAATTGGTTTGTGGTTTGGAAGAAGAAGATGTATCATTCGACTTGAATGCCGAATTCTTATTGCGTAATTGGATTTTCTTCTCTTCGATGGCCCGAATCTCTAACTTTCGTGCCATAGTGAATGCCTCATCGAATGTTTAGAAGGTTTGGACCTACAAGGTCAGGGAGATATGTCTAGCGCAAGCCCGTGTGAAGAGCTCAATGAGTTCAGTTTGTGGTAGTTGGAAGGTAAGTTGATTGATCAGGCTACGCCAGTGAGTGACAAAATCTGTGATAGATTCGTCCTCATACTGACGTGTGGAATATAGATCATGGTCATGGTAACCTTCTTGATGATATTGATAGAGAAATGATCCAAGAAGGCTTGGGCTACCTGATTGAATGAGAATATAGAGTGTTTAGGTAACCCACTATACCAATTTAATCCAGGTCAAATGAGGGACATGGGAAAGGTTCTCAAAAGCAAGGCATCATCATGAGCGATTAGATAACACCCGTGTTTGAACGACCATAAATGTTGTTGCGGGTCTTCTTTGCTATTGAAACGATTGAATTTAGGCATTTCCCAATGCACGAGGTATGAATGGATAGGAATGGATGGGTGAATAGGCTCATTGCAAATCTCATCGTAGGTGAGAGTGTTGCGGGAGCTGGAAACTGATGCCTCCAATGTCTGCATCTTGTCCAACATCAATTTAATTAGGTCATTGGTGGGTTGTGATGATTGGATGCCTCCTGTAGCATGATAAGGTTGGTTTTGGGCATATAACAGGGGTGGTACTCCATTATATGGGGCTGCCATGTAGGATGGTGGAGAAGAAGGTAGTGAAATAGGAGGTACGTACCTGAATGAATAATGGATGAAACAGGAGGTTGTTGATAGTATGTATATGGGGGTGGAAGGGTCATGGTAACCCTAGTGGAAATAGGGGCTAATGATTGTGGAATGGAAAGAACCACATTCTGAAATGGGGTAGGGGTCACTGACACTGGAGGTGGTAATGTAGCTATAGGTATGTGTGAGACATTAGGGGTGGATGAGGTTGTGTTTGGGGTAGTTGTTGAGGGTACGGTGGATGTAACGGGTGCCACAGAGGTAGCAGACGTGGCAGTCATAGCAGGTATAGGACCTAACTACGAAATGACTGGGGGTAAGGTAGATGCGGGCAGCACAGAGCCAGATGGGGCCGATGCGGGAGTGGGTGTGAGAGTCGGAGGGATAGATATGGGCATGTCGTATATCAACTGACCCGAGGCATCTCGAGTGGATGAGTGGGAAAGGTAAAACTACAAGGCGGTAGGGTTCTGGTCAAGGAGTTGTGCAAACTCCTCATCTCCGGTAGCGATAGTAATAGGCTGGATGGGATCCATGGCTGGTGATAAAATGGAAGGTGGTGAAGGACTAGGTGGGAGTGGTTGACAACTAGCGTGAAATATGAGTGCGCTAACTTGTCTTTGGGTCAGCACCATGTGAACCAATACTGATCAGGTAGGGTTGCTTCTCTGTAAATGACACAGAGAATAGCAGGAACAGGTGAATCTGGGGACAAAAAGTGGATTAAGTACCAAATTGTGGCTGGAATATGAAACAGGCTAACTGATGCTAGTTAGGGAAAACTGACACCAGCCAGGGGTAACTGCTGCTAGTTACTGTAGAAAATGGACAGTGAGTAAACAACAAGGAAGAAGGTAAAATATGACAGGTATGCCAAATCTGATGATGTTTAAAATGTCAATGGGAATAATGACAGTGACAGGGACTGTGAAAAGTGGAAGAAAGTGAAGTAAAATGTCCTTTTGAGTAGGTTATCAAAAGGACCTAGAACCGATGTCGATTGGGTATAACCGATGGCGGTCAGACGGTTACTGTGAAATTGAAACAGTGATGAAAGAAAGTGGTTGTGAATTAAAATCTGATGTAGAATCAGACCCAGAATTCTGAGAATGATGATGATATGGCCCAGGCACACTCAGATGAAGCCAGAATACACCAGCTGTGATGAGGAGCATGCAAGGATGAAAAAAAAAAATGACGAACGTGATCTCTCACCTCAAAACGCAAGCCAAGCAGAAACACTAAGAAAATGTGATCCTAGGAGTGCCTTTTCTATTATGTTTGTTTAGCTTATGCTATTTAGGGACTGACACATGAATTGTGAAATAGAGTTTTTGGTGAGGATGGCTTCCTACAAAGAAGGAGATCTAAAAGGTGAGGTTTAGGTATGTTATGGTGGGGGCGGGCTTTGCTCTGAAGTATGACTCGACAGAGCAGCGAGCTGGGTGCCCATTGTGTCGTGATCGTGTGATCACCTACAACTTCTTCCAGTTAGGATGTTGTTTAAGAATGTATGTATTTTGAATTTTTGTGAGGTTTGGTAAGACTCAGAGAAAGAGAAAAGGACAAAGTGTTTTTCTATGATTCGTTTGTCAACCATCAGCTGGGCATGACTTCCAGTTTATAGGTTGCCCTCAATTAATGTGAGCTAATGCAATAAATCAAAATGGAATGCACTTATTTTTAAACCCAAATCGAAAATCTGAAATTGGATGACATAATAAGATGAAGAGGAAGAGGGATGCTCTTTAACTACAATGCAAAAAACATGAAGAAATGGTTCTTTTTAATTACACCAAAAGAAAAAGTTTCCTTTAGAACAAATAGAAAGAAGAGGTGGATTACCAGGGAAGAAAATTAGTGTGTATGCTTTTCAGAAGGGAAACAAACACACATTTTTTTCCTAGGAATGAATGAAATGCAAGGAACCCTGGATGGGTCCCACCGAGGCATGCCAAAATGTTTCACTTGATTCTTAGATCATTTCTTTGAAGTGTTGACGAAACAGATAGGGTAATGGGCGTAGGAGGAATACCTATTCAAATGTTGGTTGATGGGTTGTTGTGCGTATGACTTTCGGATCCACAGCTGATCGTGAGAGCTTCCTTTTGGCTAGGAGGAACTACCTGTAATGAAAACAAGACCACCAGAAGGAATTAAACAATATGGGCAGTGAACTGCCTAGCATATGCTAGATCCAGGAAGTGTGATACTTCCTAGATGGCTGTCAGTCCACTATTTTAAACAATTTAATGTTGTAAACAAAGTAAATCCTATTGTTATTTAAAATGATTTAGGTATCTCACTTAAAACACAATAAGAAATAGATCTAATCTAACAGGCTAAGCTAGAATAGAATCCAAAGGTCAAATGATTGGTTTTGGGTTCTGCAGGTCTGATAGAGGTCTCAGGTAGATAACACAGGTGAATGAGGGTGAGATGAAATTAGGTGGGTAGGTCTTTGTTCTAGGACTCGTATGAGCAAATACAGAGACCAATGTCGGTCAGGGGTGACCGATGTCGGTTAGGTGTAACCGGTGCCGGTTACTGTGAGATCTAGAAATGTCACAGAACAAGATTTTGGTCTCCTTTGTGATTGCACAAAGGACTTTGGTGAGTCGGGGTGAAATATTGGGTGACTGGAGTAGGATTTGGTGAGGTTTTAATGGGTATATGGAGGTGAAAATGTTGGAGAAGGTCAATAGGGGGCAAGATAAACAATGGATGATAAAATGATGATGAAATGAAATAAACCAAGAAAGTATGATGTTATACTTACTTGGATTCCGGTCCTGAATGCCTATGTGTGAGGGATGGAGGTGCTGATGAGGGGTTTGAAGGCTGCAAGTGATCACCAACTGAAAGAAAGCTTCTGCATGGGCTGCATGTACACTCCTCTTTGCTTGGATAGATCAGATCGTGGTTGGGATGGCTGTGCAAGAGAAGATGCTCAATCTCCTTCCTTGCATGCGGGTTTTCACTGGAATTTTCTCTCTGAAGATGCGTTATCTCTCTGAGATGTGTTCTTGCTCGTCAACCTTCTCCCAATGTTTTCCAACCTTGAGAATAAGGTAGTTTAGGGGTTAAAAGGGTAACCGACGGCGGTCCGGCTTAACCGGCGATGGTTAGGGTTAACCGGCATCGGTCAAGACGGGATTTCCTAGGTTTACTAAACTAGGGAGATCCTCTTGATTTCCTTGGATCTCGTGTCGTTATCCCACGGATTAGACTGGGAGCTTCTTGTGAGCATGCGGGAATGTGGTTAGAGGGAATGTAGGCATTGATTTTTAGGGTTTGGGTAAGTCTTAGTTAGTTATGGCAACTTACTAAGAATAGGTCTTAGGTTGAGTTGGCTTGGTGAGGTGTCTAAGTGAACTGTATGTGTGGATATTATTTAAATAAGATATTTAAATAATAAATATAGTGAGGATAATGAATTAATTTAATTAAATTAATATTAGTGGGGTGAAGGGGGGTCATGGCTAGGTAAATGTAATAAAGGGTGCTTATTGGTCGAGGGACCAAAGGGGAGTGTGACCTAATTTTGGTGTCTACATGCTTATCAAAATCCTACTTTTGATCTTTCGCCATTGAGAAAATCTTCCAAGAGCCAAAATTGCAATTCACTTCCTGGAGTTATGTATTTTGTCTTTGTCACCATCCTGAAGTGTTGGCATTCCTATTCACTCATGATCATCAAATTCGAGAACTCCAACTTTAAGATTGGCTGATGAAGTATTATGCACACTGCTAACTGAGAGCTGATAGGGACACGCTTGATTGATGTGGCCTTGCTTGATGATCCGCAAAATTGTACTTATCATTGGTCTTGGTTTTTTGATGAGTAGCTCCATACAATGATCAAGTGAAAATAATTTTTGTGGACAAGATTCTCCCATTATCGATCTCTGCCGATAACAATGGCTTTTGACTCCGAAGAGACCAATGTCAATAGCTACGATTTATACCGCATAATGAGGAAGTTAGAGGTTACTTCCGCTTTCGGAGCCGTTGGAGTTGAATCACCACACTATGCAGGTTTCATGGTGCATCCATGCAAGTGATGACCAATTCAGAACAAGTGTCAGGAAAATTGTGACTCGCCTTCGGTTGATATGCGATCGCAGAATCGACCTATGTCGACGTGTCCCAAGTTAGTATCGGTGATGTTCTCATACTCTGAATGGAGCGTCGAGGTGAGTAGAATGCCTAGGAATACATATCGCAATATCATTTTGTTTGAAGATGACATGATTGTGGTAGAAGCATGATTTTAGGTTATTACTTCCTTCTTCCAAAATTGCACAAATCGCCCGTAAAACTGCCTTGGGAAAAATAGCAAATCTTGTTCTGAGAAGTTCTCACTGGATGAGGGAATTAAGGTACCAAAAATTTGTGTGTCAGAGAATATTTTTTCCAACAAATTATTACCGAAGTCAAATATTAAAATTCAAAGTTGACTCTTTTGAGATTGCTAGGAAAATGCAAGTGTAAAACTATAAAAATCCCGTTTGGTTTTAGCCTGGTAAAAATACCAAACGTCACTCTGAGTATCTAAAAATTGGCAATGAGGTAGCATATGAAGGTGAGTATAATAGAACAAAATAATTAATTTCTCTTGATGATCATCTGAGTCCAAAATATTAACTCTCAAAGTGAGTCACCTTGACAGGCTAAAAACTGCATGCAGCGAAATCATGCAAAATGCAATTTATTTGACTCCATGAAAAATATCAAACAAGGTGCTACACATTTGAAATTTGCAAAAAGAGTAGATGAAGTTGAGAATAATTCAACGAACCAAAACATTTCTCTTGACGATCATCAAGGCTCAAGATATGGATTCTCAAAATAGGCCTTCCGCCAAGCTGAAATTGTACGCGTGCGGCAAAATCAAACAAATTGAGTTTTTCTTGGGTTCGTGAAAAATATCAAACGAGGTGCTGCGTATTTTAAATTTGGAAAAGGAGTATATGAAGTTGGGAAGAATTCAACGAACCAAACCTTTCTTCCCGACGATCATCCGACTTCGAGATATCAAGCTCCAATATTGATTACTTCAACAGATACAACCCGCGGGACGTCCTTTCAGCATCTATCGTTTTCTTTATTAAATTTATTTTTTGTTTATACATCAGTAATTGTGGGCTGCATGTTCCTGGTATTTTCCTTCTTTTGCAGCGAATGATCTTTTTCTGTTTCCCTGGCGCATCGATCTTTTGCTTTCAACAGGCTTGCGTGGACTTCTATATATTCTCTTTCATTTTTTTAAAATAATAATAAAAATAAATGAGTATGATCTGGAGAAGGCGTTGAACTTCACATTTTTCTCTTGCTGCATGCGTTGAAAACTAGTTGAAATATCATTTCTCCTATGCATGGCATTCTAGGTATTTTCTTTCTTTTTAAAAAAATAAGAAGAAATTTCTGTTGCATGTGTTGATTATTTCTTTTCGCTGTTTTATTGATTAGCATGAAAAAATTTATTTCCTTGGCTGTTTTCTTTGATGAATGCGTGGGAGGAATGTTTTGTCTTATTCAAATAGTTGTTTCTCTTGCTTTTACCCATGGGTCGATTCATCCCTTGGGCTTGGGAAATATGTTCTTTGGCCACCTTCCTAAGCATGTTGGAATTCATTTTTGTTGATGTTCCTTTCCTTCATGCGTGGATCTTCTCCTGCACCAAAACAAAACAAAACAATAATAAACAAAAACAGTTCCTTTCCTCCTTGGCTACATGAAAACTCCAAGTACTCCAAGCTGCTCTTGCGTGGGGATTTGACTTAGCAAAGACAAATAAAATTTCCTTTTTTTTTGCTATGACTTTTTGCTGCTCCTGTGTGGGCACTGCTTTGGATTGTTCTTTTCTACTGAAAAATGCATAGATTTTAGACTTATGATAAATGCGTGGTTTCTAGCTTGGGCCTATGTTGTCCCCAAAACGTCCTCTAAAACTACTCTTGCATGTCTTTTGGACTGGTCTGTTGAATACGTGAGGATTTGTAAAGAAAACAATGACAAATTGTCTTTTGCAGAATTGTCCTGATTTCCTCTCTCCCACACGTGGAATGGTTTATTCTTCCTCCTCAGGCGTTGAAACTTAACTAATTTATCTTTCTTGGTTGATTGTAGTCTTGCTGCCCCCTTGACCATGTGTGGAAGATTTATTTGTCCTGGATTTTGCTGATGATATGGTCTTTGTTTTGGCTATATCTCCCTTTTGCATAAAACTTTCTATGGATGTCCTCCTGTATTTCTTCTTCACAATGACATTCGCAGTATTATGGGATGTGATAAAATATTATGTTCTTCAAAAGAAATAAGAAGAAATAAGAAAGCTTCGCATGACTCTTTCCAACAAGTCCGACGGAGGAATTTATGAAGTCTAAACCGACTTCCCCTCTTCCCAGGTAGTGGAATTAATTGCCAAGGAGAAATGGGGAAAAGCAACGGCCAATTGCCAAGCTTGGGAATGGCAAAGTGGGTTAACAATCTCCACTCAATTTCCCCATGTGAGAAATTGAGAGATTTCTTGCCCGTTTGCCAATCCATTGATTTGGCAATTGGTGGAGAAAATCCCACAAGCGGGAAATTAAAATAAAATTGCCAGGAAAGGGGAAATCCGGGTTCGGGAAGCCAATTTGGCATTCCCGGCAATTGGAAGCACAAGCTTACTTCCCCGGCAATAAAATAAAAATTTGTCGAATGACTTTTAATAATTATTATCTTAATAATTATTTAATTAAAAACCCCAAATTTAATAAAAAATTATTTTATCAAATAAAGGATAATAAATTAATTAAATATTAATTAATTAATTATTAATGCAATTTAAGACCTGGCGGGAGGAGTTCTTGCTCGAAATGGACGAAACGAAGACCGGAACGATCACAAAAATGAGACGATCGCGATGAGAGTGATGAACCACACAAAGTAACACTTTTGAAAAAAATTGTAAAATTTCCATTTTTTAAAATTAATTTTGCGAAGTCAAGAATCGCTGATAATTGGAGCTAGCTCTAATTGGGGACATGAGGATTACTTCCATGGACACAGCAACGGACCTATGGACCAAAATATTTATGAACATGATCTCAACACGATGGGGCACAAAAATGGGGTGACACATGGAGAGGAGACCAAAAAATAAGGAAACAAACCAAAATCTTAATTACCTATGTACATATGGGGGACAACCTGTTTTCAATTTTGATAGTAAATTTGAGATATTGCCCACTGTAGGGCAAAGGCAAATGAGTTTCATCAGGATATGCCAAGTAACATTAGGTGCTATCTCCACAAAAATGTCTTATTTTGAAAGGGCCTAGCCAATGCGAGTCAAACTTTCCATGCTTACATGGACTCCTTTCAGTTCCCGTCTTTTTTCCCAGAGAAGAACTAAGTCATGTGATTTGAAATTGTCTCTCCAAGGTTTTCCTATGGAAAACAATTTCTTTACCTTGGATTATCATGTTCCTCAATCCTGTTTGCCAATTGACTTCTTTGTGCATCCTCAAGCTTGCTTAGGAACATGATTCTTTTATCTAATGCATTGGCGAAGCATTGGACATCATCAACTGCCTAGGCTAATTTTCATGCTGGTAACTCCATGATGTTGTGACGGGAATCTTTGAGCATCGGTTCCATACAAAATTTAATTTTGGAGACATCTTGATTGCCCTTTTGGGAGTTATGCGGTTAGCCCACAATGTGTCATATAGACTTTTTATGCCAAGTTCTTTGATTTTCTTTGACTAACTTGTGCTGCAAAGATGCTTCAGTTACCACGTTTTGTACTTGTATGCACTCTTCTCATGAAAGGTGCTCATGACTATTAAAAAAAGTAGATTTGGAACTGTTGGGAGTCACTAGATGTGTTGAAGTGAGCCTCTGAAGGCTGGAAATCACTAAGTCACACACTTAAAACTTAGCAATGATGAAATTTAATCTTTTAATCTTGGATCCCACTGGGCCTACCAGAAAAACTGTTGGGGCTCAAACTTGATCACCCATGTCTCAGATCTATGAAGCACTGAGTCGTTCAATTAACAATGGGAATGTCTCCAAGTTGTGGGACCTTGCGCACTTGAGAAATACCTCCAGAGAAGGCTGGTTCCTCTACCTATTTCTATTGCTACTGCTACTCCTAATGGGGAAAGGAAAATGTAAGTTAATGATGCCAAGGGACTAGGTATCAAGAAGGAGTAACATGTGAAAATGGAAAGACTAAGCTGCGGAAGCCGATGATTGCACCAGATTGGGATAAAAGTGGAGATGAACACTATCTATCAGTCCTTCATTGTAGAGTACTCCTTTGTCCTCTAGGGATTTAAATATGGCACAAAAAATACACAATACAAAGGGAATGAAGGCAAGAAAGAATTAGTATACAAACACATTAAGGTAGTTGAGAATAACAACAAAAAAATGATTATATTGCTTCCGAGTATGCACAATCTGTTATTATGGTGTATGAGGTCGATATCACACATGTAAGGGAACCAGATTTAGAGGTCTGCGACTTAAAATACAAAGAAACAGAATTCCTAGCAAATACTAGAGAATCCAAAATGTCCAACACTTTACAATGATTCGGGCTCTTACATTTATAGAAGAAGAGGGAGGAATAAAAAGAGAAAGAAGAGAGAGAAACTTAGATTTGAACTTCAACCACCAACATCAAGAAATGAATGCCTGCAAATCCACCAACAAATCTATCAAATGCACTTCCCCATATTTTTAGGGCATGTAGAAGAAGCAAGGAGAGAAAATTGGATCAAATATGGGTGTTTGGAGCAATCATATATGTTCATTAATGGCCCGAAAGAGGTTTCCCTATTTCTCACCTACCAAATCTTGGTGAAATTTGAATTTGAATTATCTAGAGTGTAGCCGATGTCAAAAACTTTCAAATGAGACTGGGCGCGCATGTGTAAGAGTACTGCAGTAAAAGTTATGGTTTTCAAAAGTCTACAAATCACTCTAACATGCGATGACACATGGCGTGCACTGATTGATTGAAAATATCAGTCAATTGTGCATCTATTTTGTTGTTTTTTCCATGTGTCAAGCAATGATTTGTGTCCAAGATTTGGCACCTAGTTAGCCTGCTCTAATTGGTTGCGTGTAGCACACTCAAACTCTGACATGTAACACATGGCACAAAAGGGCACAAAAGAAGGTGCAAAGATGCACATAGAAGAGGAAAGCACAAAATGAAAACACAAGGAAAGGCGCACAAAGGTAGCATGTGTGGGAGAAACGGGAGGAATACCTATCAGAGGAATGTATGATAAAGGTGCAATCATTACAAATTAATGTGCAGCAAAAAAGAATGGGGCACACAAGAGTATCAGGGACTCAGCTAATGAGTAAAATAGAGGCACACGCAGAAGGTGCACAAATTTCTGGGAAGAAGGTGAATGCATAGAATTTCGGCGCGAGGGAAAATGGAACAAATAGAGGAAAAGAGAAGGAAAGATAGGAAATATTTGAAAGGGAAAGCATGCAAGGGCATGTGAGGAACTGCGGCCAAGGGAATGTGGTAGAGGAGCAATCAAAGTGTGTGTGATTTGCAATGTAGAACTTCAGAGCTAGAATGAGAATGTAAGTTGTCCAAATAACTAGGGGAACTATTTTGGATAACAATGATTCGGTGAGATTAGCTTGGTTTAGTAAGCCTAGTCAGTTTACCTAGCTAGCCTAGGTATTCGTGCATGATTTTTGAGTGTCTTGGTGACTTGAGAAACATGGTAGCAACACGAAGAACATGTTTGGAGAGTTTTTTGGCACTGATACAAGTTTCAAAGTGTAGATATAGGTGGAAGACCAGTTTCAGGTACTTATCTAGACCTAGTCTAGGTGCTTAGAGGCATGAAGATGAGCGAACTTTAGGTAGCCATGTGATCTCATAGAGGCATGAATATGAAAAGTGACTACTTCATATTGTCCACATACGTGTTAAGACCTTTTGGAGAGGTTTCGCGATGAATTATGAGATACTTCTATGATGACCTAGCCTAAACTATGTAAAACCCCAAGGGCTAGTCATGCAAATGATATTTTTCAAGAAGATTTAGAACTATCTAATCCATGATGATTATTAGAGATATCAATAGGGTGTGTCATGATTTTTTGGGAAAATTTTCAGGTTTCCGTGATGAGAATTTTACAAATTATATTAGTTTTGGTGAAACAATCAAGAAGAAGATGATTTCCAGCTCGAATTGTAACTTTTGATGCTCACCCTAAATTGTGTGCTTTGCATGGGACCTTATGGATTTCAAGAATTATTTTAAATTAATTTAATAAGGTTTCAAAAAAATAATTAAGTCATTTCATTGTCACATTTTTATTAACGAATGTTAAGAAGGTAAACAACTTTTTGTGTGTTTGAAACCCTAGCAGTAAAGTGATAGGAAAGATTTTCATTGATAAGTATCCTAGAATTTAATTTTTGTTCTAGTATGATGATTTAATGTTGTAGAGGTCTCCTCCATGGTTTCTAAAAAGGTATTATAGAGTATGTGATGATGAGTGGAGCCCCACTCAAAAAGTCAAGTTTCATTTTCATGAATAAGTTCAGTTTGATGAAAAATTTTCCAAAGTTTACAGTTGTGAAATAAATTGAAATTATTTTTACTATGGGAATTTTTAGTTGATGTCCATGATGGGAGTTCAGATATCGGTTGTTAGTGTACCTACCATTATTTATCCTTGTATTTAAAATCCTTTTGAGTTCTTTTGCCAAATTGCAAGTGAATAATGTAGAGTGTTTTGCTGGATCTGATGTCAAAAGACTCTAATCAGTATAATGGCTCTAGAACTTATTTAAATCAGATTGTTTTCTTTCTACATTTGATTGATAGTGTAAATAGCCTTTCACAATATTGGCCTAGAAAGCATTTGTTGATGCTTCTCCAATCCATTGAACTTCTTCCTCTGCCTCTTTTGTTTTTCCTCTTTCAATCTTCCTCTGAAATATCTAGTTAGAAAGATTCTTACTCCTACAGATTTGTTTGATTGGAAGGGTTATAGAGTTTCTTTGGTATCTGCCTCTATACTCATAGCCTCCTTCAAGGCTGAAATCATCTTTCATATAAAACGTTAAGTCCTCTAGAGATTTGTAAGAGAAGTTTTATCAACTCTGCAACTTTGAATGTGGCATCTTAACTTCTTCAAAAAACTTTATGACCCTATTAAACTATCCAAGTCATTTTAGGGTGAGTATAGATGTTGTAAACTTTCTAACATATTTTTTGTATCAGTCAATAGGTCATCTATGGTTGAAACTAAGCTGGTTCAAAAATTTGTCTTGTAATATGGATTTGAATAGCCTCACGTTATGGGAATTCATCCCTTAATTTTCAAAATCTTTCGAATTTGTTTGAGGTCTAACCAACCTGGTGGATTCTTGGTATGCATGTAAGGGCCTCCCAGTTTTTTGATTTGTCATACCAGAATCCAAATCACTTGTGAACACTCCAATGTCAGTATGACATGAATAACTTGCTGATTGTCCTATAACTTTTATGTCAATCTAAGAAAGGTTCAGTTGATTTTAAATAATGAAGCATTGAAAATACCTGTTGTAGGTTTGTGTCATATGCTCCACTAAACAGATCATCTGGAATTTCAGTAGTGTCTGGTTATGGTTTTAAAAAAAGAAATCATATTTGTAATTTTCCATAAACAATAAAACATGCTGGAGATTATTCAAAGCACCAATTGATTTTTTCTAAGCATCTTAGTTCTTGGATGGACCCATACTGAACTTTCCTTTTTATTGATGCTCAGATTCAACCTTGCTTTAACTAGTGGAATTGAATAAATAACAAGAGAAGGAGGTGACTATATTTTTCTTATACTGAATATAGTCCAAATTTATTTGAACTTGTGACTAGTTGAGACACAAAACAGAAGCAATATAAATTAACTTTAAATCTAGCTATGCAGTTCAAAGGGGTAACTAGCCTAGGAAGTTACCTGTGAAATAAATGTAAGAATGTTTGAAGACTTTCCCATATAGGCCAAGAATTAGCAATTATGAACATTCAAAAAATTGGTCATTTTTTCAAGCCATAAATCCATGGAGTTCTGTCGTCAAAGACTAAATCCTTATTTTGATGAGAGCCCAACATAAAGGATCTACAATACCATAGATGTGAAAGAATGCGTTTCATATATCAATGGTAGAAAGAACTATACCTGAACAACTAGATAATTTTTTCTCCTAATATCTAAATTAAAATCGAAATATCCATCACACATAAGTGGGTGAGGATAATTAGCAATCTTGAGGATTTTAAATTGTTTTTTGTATGTAGGTACATTTTCTCATGAGATAATATAAGGTAAATGAAGTTCTACTCTAACACCCCCCTCACATTGAATCTAGGGGCCAAACTTAAAAGTGGCATGTCCATAGTATGATCTTGTAACTAGGCTTGAATGATGAGGTATGGTTCAGCGTGGGCAACTCGTGTACAATATATCCATGAAAAAAATCGATACCAAAAGAAGGAAATAATCCTACTATAAGAAAATTGTAGAAAAAGAAAGTTCTCACGAACACCCCCTAAGAACTAACTTCTGAAACCCCAATCCATCCATGCACAACTACAAGGTACAGGTTATGCAGCTTCTGGTAAATCCATGGTCTAAACTATCAAACTTCAAACCTTCAGATTTCATTATGCTTTAAAATATTTCCAATAAATGACTAGAGGAATTATTCAATAAGAAAGATGTACATATAGGAGGAGGGAAGTGCAACTACTACCTAAATAAAGTGGTGAAGAACTCCCACTAACTGATTTACTAACTGATACTGGTAGTTAAGTTAACTCCAAAAGACTAGTAAGCTAACTCCACATAACTGAGAAGCTAACTCAACACAACTAAGTAAGCTAACTTCCACAACTAGTACACCTAAGCAAGCTAACCCAACAAGTGTAGGGCTAACACAAGTGTAAGAATTATCCTAATAAATAAATATTCTCTATCAAGATAGCCTGGCCATAATAACCTACACTAACATAAGCCTTTGGTGGGTAATCAAACCTACATAAAACCCTCCTGTAAGCATAGTAATTAGAAGTGGCTCCAAAAACTGTAAATGCTGAAGAATTGTGGTGCACAAGTGGTCTGAATCCACTGCTCAATCATATAACAAGGCTGACACTGATGGCTTCACCCAAAATAGCTCCATGCAAGGAGACTGTCAATGGAGTGATGTCGAAAAGTGAAAAAGTAAACATCAAACATAATTTGATCAACTGCTACAAATTTGCCATGATCCAAGAAAAACCAAGCAACAAGGCAAGGACACGAGATCCAAATAAATAGGAGTGCCACGATCCAAGAAAAATCCAAGGTATCAAAGCAAGGGCATGAAACCTAAAGAAGCAGTATCAACACCACACCCTCCCATACTGTAAATGGGTAGAGTGACACCACAGATCTATATGAGTTGCCAAAATCAACTACTCGAACACTAACAAACTAACACTGGGCTTCACCAGAATAGCTCCCCCACAAGAGAG
Source organism: Taxus chinensis (assembly GCA_019776745.2). NCBI lineage: Eukaryota > Viridiplantae > Streptophyta > Pinopsida > Cupressales > Taxaceae > Taxus > Taxus chinensis. The sequence continues at coordinate 136,004 of JAHRHJ020003226.1, forward strand.
ACTGTCAACATGCCAAAAAAAGTGTCAAAAATACAGATCCAAAATATCTCAACAAACAAGAGAGATATAAATGTATACACCCATAGATATAATAATGCAACACCCAAAATTTTAGGACGTCGAGCTCAACTAAAATGCAACGTCCACAAGTGATCACAACACCCTCCCAAATTTGGCACTTTATAATTGAGTGCATGTAAATATTACAATGAGTAACAGTACCTTTTACATTTGAAATATGTGTATAAAAATGTCACCAATGCGTAGATCTCGAAAAAATACACAATTTCAAAAAAAAGATCACCTTAATCCGAGCTACAGATCAAAAGTTATGAGCTCTAGAAGGTTTTGCTATTAAAATAATATTTTAATGCTGATCTTTTTAAAAGGTACACGTGACACCCAAATGTCCAAAGGGTAAAAGAGTGCATCCACATGATACATGCTTGCGACCAAAGGATAAAAGCCTGTGCCCAAAACCTAAAATGTCCATAGGGTAAATCATTGCATCCAGAGGGTACACGCTTATATCCAATGGATAAAATAATGCACCGTAGAGGGTACAGATGTCCAAAACTGCCAGTGGATAAAAGACTGCATCCAAAACCAAAATATCCAGAGGGTAAAAGAATGCATCTGAGAAGGTACACGCTTTTATCCAATGGATAAAAGAATGCACCCATAGGGTACAGATCTGCGTCCTAGTGGATAAAAGACTGCATCCTAAACTGAAATATTAGAGGGTAAAAGAATGCATCTGGAAGGTACACGCTTATATCCAATGGATAAAAGAATGCACCCAGAGGGTACAGATCTATTTATGGATAAAAGACTGCATGCAAAATGAAATATCCAGAGGGTAAAGAATGCATTCTGAAAGGTACATGCTTTATCCAATGGATAAAAGAATGCACTTTTAATCAAAACAAATACCATCTTTTTTCCCTGTATTAAAAGAAACTCATCTAAATCAAAATCCAATTATAAATTTTTGAGGGTAAAAATGCATGTCTGTACAAATTGTACATGCTTTTAGAAATGTATATAACTGTAATCTTTAAAGGGTACAGATTTGACTGTCTCAAAACATGGTTGAGTTTACAGTCGATTCTAGGGTTTTGAAACCTTCCAAATCCAATGGCACACTATTTTGCATAAAAATGCATGCATACAGAAAATTATCTAACAAATTCCAAATACATGAAAATAATAAACCCTTGCTTGCAAAGAAAAACTTACAGATGGATGTCTACATCATCTATAGCTCTGATACCATGAAAGGAATGATAAGAATATTGTTCCAAGCAAATGATCTCATATGATAATAGCACACCACATTAGATTTACAAACTTCAGAAGAGCTAAAATACCATATATGGAAATCCATCATAATCCATAATGCTCAATACATTACAATAGAATGACTTGAATTATTCAATAAGAAAGATGTACATATAGGAGGAGGGAAGTGCAACTACTACCTAAATCAGTGGTGAAGAACTCCCACTAACTGATACTAGTAGTTAAGTTAACTCCAAAAGACTAGTAAGCTAACTCCAATAAACAAGAAGCTATTTCAACACAACTAGTAAGCTAACTCCACACAACTAGTACACCTAAGCAATTTTTAATTTAAGTGTAAAAAACACAAGTTAAGAATTATCCTAATAAATAAAGTGAAAAATGATAAATAATAACCTACAAACTGAAAAACATTTTTTGGTGGATACTACAATTATAGAATACCAATGGACAAGAACTAGAAATCAATGAAGAGTCTTAAAATCCAATAGAAACATCATGTGAATTTTAACTGCATCAATACATGGTATGGTCGCAAGACTTGAGCACATTGAATGGTGGATTTCAGATACATAGAGTGAAAACTAAGGGGAGTATTTAATAGGAAATAGTTCACCATGATCACCTGAGTGGGATACCTAAATAGTTAATTATTTCCTAATATGAATTAAAGAGCATTAATATCAATAAAAAACTAAGAACAATTATATGGATGTAACAATAGAACCTCTCCTCCTATAGTTTAATGTCTTAGATTCATCATGAAATACCCAATTTGGTACATATATGAAAGGAACGATAACCAGATCGTACCAAGCCAAGAACACAGATGCTAATCAAACACCACGATCAATAAGATGAAAGCAATTCACCAGAACAACTTTACATAAAACCTTTGCAAATAAATGAGTAACAATATCATATATTATTATGGAACTCAATGCAATACATTGAGAATGGGCCTTGCTTAAATAGGCAAGGAATAACAATCTAAGAACCAGTCAAGGTCGTAGATCAAGCCATAAATCAAGGAAATAACTAGTCATCAAAGAACTAGTCAAGACCATAGATTTAGGAGAGAACTAGACATCAAGGATATAGTCAATACCATAGATCAAGGAAAGGAAAGAACTATACCTAACAACTAGATAATATCTCCTAATATCTAAATAAGATAAAAGAAATATCCACACACATAAGTGGGTGAGGATAAATACAATAAAGGTAAATAAAGTACCTAGGTGAACATGAGCTAAGGTAAATACCTACTCTAACACCCCCCTCAAGTGAAGCTAGGGGCCAAAATAGAAGTGGCATGTCCATAGTATGAGTCCCGGAAACTAGGCCTGATGAGGTACTCATGTACAATAACTGGGAAAAAAGGGACACCGCAAGGTACCCAAAACCAGTAACAACAAAGTAAAGAGAGTAAAAACTTGCTGCAAGGCATCCCAAGAAGCTCGGCTCAAAAAAACTTGTACAATGCTGAAGAAGTTTGGTGTGCACTGTGGTCTGAATCCACTGCTCGATCACAAAACTCAAAAACAACTGACACTGGGCTTCACCAGAATAGCTCCATACAAGGAGACTGTCAATGGAGTGATGTCGAAAGTGTAAAAAAAACACCAAACATAATTCGATCAACTGCTGCAAATAGGTGTGCCACGATCCAAGAACAATAACCAAAGCAACAAGGCAAGGACACAAACTCCAGAGTGTCACGATCCAAGAAAAGCCAAGGTAACAAGGCAAGGACATGAAACCCAAAGAAGCAGGATCAACACCACACCCTCCCATACTGCTGAATGGGTGGAGTGACGCTACAAATCTGTATGAGTTGCCCAAAATCAACTACTTGAACACTGACAAAATAACACTGGACTTCACCAGAATAGCTCCCCCACAAGAGATACTGTCAACATGCCAAAAGTGTCGAAAATACAGATACAAAATCTCTCAACAAACAAGAGAGATACACTACACTTGCTAAAGAAAAATGCTCAAAACAAGAAGCATCACAATGCAGAAGGTATAGAAAGTGGAGCAAGAGGCCGAATGGTGGAGGAGCCATGCCTGTAGAGTCCTCTCAATGAATGCCTATGTCACCACCATGAGTGATCAGATATCCACCCCAAATCAACATGGATGGATGAAGAAGATGCCTGCATATGACTTGGTGCAAAATGCACAATGGGTGCATGCAAAAGAACATCAGAATGTGTGTCAGGTTGATCATGTTCTGACAGCTGAAATCTCAGGTTTCTCAAGCCTGAGTGAAGGTGTAGAACTCATGTGTTGCTCATGATCCTCAGAAAGAGTCGAGCGAACAAAAAAAGGAGCTCTGTCAATGTGTGATCCCAATGAAGTATCTTCTCGAAAACCAATGTCATGACGAGAATTCCACTTAACATGTGGAATAGAGGAAATAATACCCTGTGAATGTCTACCAATGACTCCTACTAGTGAGACCCATAGAATGGAGCATGCGAGAACTGAATGCAGTGGTATGCTTCTCAAAAAATCCATGCAGCTGAGTAGAAGTAGGATACACAACATGTGGTACTGTAATAGGCATAGATGTGGAAGAGCATGCAGTAACAAGCCTTCATAGGTTTAGAAGCATCAAAAGTAGGTTCAGGCTCAAAGACTGGCAGATCAATGTCAGTGGGTACAAGAGCAATAACTGCAAGTGGACTAGGAGCATGGATATGGTTGTCCACAATATGATGGTGATGTTGTAGGCTAGCAAGTTTGTTCTGCAAGGAGTGTACAATTGTATCCTTATCGTGAATGAGTGATTGTAGAAGAGAATTTCACTTCTTGAGTGATCTATTTTCTTCCACAAATTTTACAATATCCTCTTGAAGTCCACATACTTCAGAGAAAAACATATCATTCTCAGAATCCATGATAGGTACAAACTGCAACTCCTAAAAATTTAGGACGTCGGGCTCAGCCGAAATTGCATCCACAATTGATTACAACACTCCTCCATATTTGAAAAATCAAGCACTTTATAATTAAAGTGCACAGTTCTCAAAATAAATATTTTGCTCAATGTGCCACTAAAAACAAAATAAATTTTGTCAGGAAAAAACAAGAACTTTTGCACCTACTAGTAGGAAAAAAAGTTTTAGAGCCCTCATATGACCATACCATTACCAAGGGCTAAGGATTTTAATGGGTGTTTGCACCTATTTTGGGGTGTGAGAATTCAATGAATGAGTCACAACTGCCTATAAAAATTATTTTCTGGACTATGTAGACAGTACCTTTATTGTAGCAACCTGCCATTTTCCTGAAAACAAAAAAAATGTGCACAACATTAATTGACCCCTTAAAAAACAAAGATATAAAAACCTTTTATGCTTAAATTAAGGTAAGATTGAAACAAAAAAAATTAAGATCTGAGAAATCCACAAAACTGAATAAATAAAATCAAGTTGCTTATATTTCAAGGGGGAGCTTTAATCCCAAGTTGCATTCTAATGTGTTGCGAAAGGCAATATACATAAAAAAACCACAAAAAATGACTGCCTCCAGAATTGGCTGATTTTACAGTCGATCTTAGATTGGTTATAACACCTTGAAGATCTAATGGATAGCCTTTTTTTACATAAAAATGCATGTGCATCAACAAAATACGACCAAATCCCAAATATATGAATACACAAATAATTTATGGACAAAATAATAATGTTAAAATTGGATGCCAACAGGTTAATCTCCTGCTCTGATACCAAGGAATGATAAAAGATTGTACCAAGCCAAGAACACAGATGCTAATCAAACATCACGATCAATAAGATTAAAGCAATTCACCAGAATAACTTTACATAAAACCTTTGCAAACAAATGAGCAGCAATATCATATATTATTATGGAACTCAATGCAATACATTGAGAATGGGCCTTCTTAATATAGGCAAGGAATAACAATCTAAGAACCAGTCAAGGTCATAGATCAAGCCATAAATCAAGGAAATAACTAGTCATCAAAGAACTAGTCAAGACCATAGATTTAGGAAGAACTATACATCAAGGATCTAGTCAATACCATAGATCAAGGAAAGAACTATACCTAACAACTAGATAATATCACGTAATATCTAAATAAGATAAAAGAAATATCCACACACATAAGTAGGTGAGGATAAATACAATAAAGGTTAATAAAATACCTAGGTGAACATGAGCTAAGGTAAATACCTACTCTAACAAAATTGGAGGTGCAGTAGGATTTTATGTAAAGGCACCAAAGAAGACTATGATTTATGTGGCATTCTAGGTAACATAGGGATGTTGTAGCATTATCTCCAATAGATTTCTATAAAGGTCCTTAGATCATGGTGATGAGTGGGACCCACTCAAATTGTTTAAGTTTTTTAAAGACTTATCCATTTGGGACAAAGTTTTCCAAAGGAGTTGTAGCATGACTAAATTGACATTATGGAATTTATGTGATATATGTTAATTTATTTCCCTATGTTTTAGATCATTTGACTCAATTATATCATGGTCAATTCAAACCTATTCAGATTTTGACTGGTCTGATTTAAGGGGTTTTGAGGCCTTAAAAGCAACTGTTTAGTAAATGGCATCCACCTGGAAATAAAGGTCAAACTTGCAGATTTCAGAAAAAAATATGACACATGAAATAAGATTTATACATCATTTCTACCGAGATATAAGGTTTGTTCCATTATGAGGATGTTTTGCTGATGTACAATTCCAACTCGATATTTGTACAATAAGGTTAACTCATTTCTGCATAACAAGATGAGAACCTTTGAGCTCTGAACAGATCAAAGGTTGAATCGTGAGATGGATTTGTTATGATTGATATCACATGGAGATGTGAATCAGGATGAATTTTTTTCTAATTGAATCCATTTGAAGGTCATTTGAAAGTTTCTATAAATGTTTCAAACCAGTTAATTTCTGAAAACTACTTTTTGGGAGGTTAATTTGAGTGAAGAAAAATTTGGATGTGGTTTGCATGTATGGAGTGTTTCATGAGATATAGAAATTTATGGATAAGTGATATAAAGGTCCATAAATTCCATCAAGTGGTCACATAATGGTTTAATTAGTTGAGGTGTTTTGGGTGGCATATCTGAAGTATCCTAAAGGGTGAAGACTAGGTTCTAGGAAAACAACTGTTTGGTGAAGTACAATGAGCCTTCTTGAAGGCCTATTAAATGAAAATTTGATTGGTGAAATATACTTGAAAGACCATGGATGAATGTTTTATGTCATATTTTAATAATGTGTAATGATTTATCAAGTCTTGAATAATCATGGTTATTATGTTTTTGGTCATTTTTATCATTTGTGTGATGGGGTTTTGAACCATTTTTGGGCTTGTAATGAGTGTATTTGAGCTATGAATGACCTACATGGGTCCATTATGAATATTGTAATTAAAATTTGGGATATTTTTATGATTCATGGATTCATTCCAAATCCTATTTGTACCTTAATTTTTGTTTTTTTGAGTTGAAATGAAGAAGAGCTTATAAAAGCATTGTTTTGGGTGTCAAATTTTATACTAGTTTTGCATAAGAGGGGAAGTATTGTGACCTAGAGGAAAGTTTTTTGTAAAACAGGTATGAAGGAATCTTTCATAGATTAGGAATATGTATTGAAAGGTTGAGTAATGTTTTATAGAATGTGTGCAAGATATTGATAAAGACAAGTTGATGAAAGAAGAAGATTAAACAGTGAGTTTGAAGCTCTAGAGTATGAATTGAACAAGGGTTTGTGAGCTGAATCAGTGATCTCCATCAGTTATGACTAACAAAAAAAATCAGATATCTTCATTAAAATATGGTTGAGATGGTGCTTTATCATTTTAGGATAGGGTTGTATCCTCCTTGTGGAGTTGGTGCTTCACTAAACTAGTAATTTTTTCTCCTTTCAAGGTTGGTGCTCCTTGTGAAGTTGGTGATTCACTAAATACTTTAGAATTGAATCACCATGATAAGTGGCACAAGTTTCAGTGGATTTTGATCCTATTGAGGTTTCGTCAGTTGAAAGATTATGTCATGGTGTTCTCTGGATATCAAAGTTGAAATCATGACAAAAAATATGTTATTACACATCACTGGTTGAATGATTTAGTATTTAAGGGAGCAAATTTAATTTGGTTTCACTTCTGTAAGCTTTGAGATCAATCCAAATCCAAACATGTTTAGTGATTATGGTCCAAGAGTATGAGGTCAACAAGATGATGTGGCTGAGTACGTGGCACGTGGACAACTAATGAATATTTCATTGAACAAGTATCTAATCTCATTAAATTAGGAATGTGATAGTTTCAGGAAAAAATGGAAATATACATGTCATAGGGAAAATCTTAGCTAGTGGATGAATTTACCCCAAAGATAGTTGACCAATGGTAGATCAAGTTAAGGTCTAGAGCAGAAATTTTGAGTATTTTGAATTTTGAAGTCATTAGGTTCAAGATTTTGTAATTAATGAACACTGACATTTTTTTGGGATCAATGAATGGTATCAGTCGATGCTCCAGAAGGGACACCATCGTAGTAGGGCCGATGATAAAATCTAGCTATGAGGATATTTCTACTCACTGGTCGATGTTGCATCTTGGATACGGGACCATCTTAACAATTACCTTAGTTAGAATCAATGAATAATTCTACCAGCAAGTGCCAATGGCTGTAGAGAAGTAAGAAAATTAGACTAAAGGGTCAATGGTAGGTCGTTTGCATAGTTATGAGGCCTAATGTAGTAGGGAATATTGTGATTTAAATATTTGTAGATGCATTTTGATAACTTGAATGATTGATTTGTATTGGGATTTGATGGGTACATGTTATTTGATGTTTTGTAGGTACTACAAAGGATCTGATTGTTGATATCAGTAGATATGGTATGGTTACTTGATATATTGAGGAGACTATTAACAGAGGGTGTTACACAGTTATATGGCCTTATTTGGAGGTATTATGTAGATGGTGCGGGTACCATTAGATGTGGACTTGATTCAAATGTTTTTGATAGATTGGGAGTTTTCATATAACACCTTTAGGTGGAGGGCCAATGGTCATATTATAGAGCATGTAAGGACACTACAAACATGACATCTAATGTGATAGAGAGGATTGAGGTCATACAAGAAAACCCTTGCTTGATTTGGGCTAAGACTTCAAGGAGCTAGTGAAGTAAAAATGGAGAAATGTGAGAGTAAGTGATGTTTTCATGAAACTTGGTCACCCCAAATGTTGAATTGACATGTTTAAAAGGTGTGTGGAATAAGGTATGGTGTTTTTAGAGCAAGTTTTGGATTGAATGATCAAGATGTAACATGATGAGATATTCTAAACTAGTTAAAAAGATCTCTAAAACATAGTACTAGTGTGAATGAATGATGTTGGTTGTTTTTAAACTTTATAAGTACATTGAATGTATCATATGAGCTCAACATCATTCAATTTAGGAACCAAAGGGTATTAGGGCTCATCATACTTTTATCATCATAGATCTATGAGTGGGTCCTGATATATAGGCCTATGGGTACACTGCTACAAGCGTAGGAGATGCCTAAAGGATTCTACAGTAGGAGAGAGATGCTTGACAGTGAGGTTAGTGGTAGGTTTTAGGATATTTCCTCGTGTGAGATAGGAGTAGGTAGTGTGGGATCCCTAAAAAGGGATAATAGACTAGTTGCCCAACTAGCCAACTATAGTGGTAGCTAAGGGGATATCCAATGTTATAGGTCATTGTGTGTGGTGGTAGAGACACACCTAGTTGATAGAGTGCCATCGTAGTTTGGGTGTAAAAACTCTTATGGTGACCCACCTCTATAAGAGTATCGACAAATAAATGCTAGAGAGAGGGACGGTAGAGAAGGACTTATGGTAGGAATACCACCGTTGTGGCAATGCTGAGTGAGGCATGTTCCACATAGCTAGGTAGTAGGCGGGGTAACAATCATAGAGGGGAGTGGGAGGTGTAGAGGGATCTTAGATAATAGAGGTAGAGGATATTATCTGAGAGATAGTGCTTACCAGAGAGGAGGATAGAGTAGATAGTACCCACATAGATGACACTACGAGCTGGTGACTAAGGAGACCATAGAGGAGGATATTTATATAAATATAAGAGGCCCAGATATTGACATATATGATGGGTTGGCAGAAAAGAGGGTATAGGCTCTAAGGAGATCACCCTTGATATTGGTGCCTTGAGATAGGTGGGCACAAAATTAGTAGGAGCCCACCGTGATATGAGATATGAGGAAGTGAGGGATAGTTTTAGGAGGCCAAGAAGAATTGATCATTGGTGGAGATATCGAGTGTAGCCTAAGTGATAGGTAAGCTTTTAAGAATATGATTGATAGACATATGTTGGATCATGTTTGAAATAGATGTATTGAGTAGAGATATTTAATAAGTGTATGGTTTTATTATTTTCATAGGTAGATTGATGATTGGCATGGGATGATTAAGGGAGAACATGCACCATGCAGATCCTAGATGGAATGTCTGGGACAATGATCTAATATATGATACTATGATGGACCAGATCCAATATAGCCAGTGACAACGTGAGTTCGTGAGTATCTTTATAGACTGGTGGGAGAGGAATATCATGAGCTTTACAAATGTATGAGATATCTCTAGTAGTGAAGTGATAAGTATGGGGATATGCCATCATTGGTGTAAGCCTTCTTCACATCATGGAAAACATGGCACTGGAACAAGAATAGCGGAAGGTTATTGGATGCATAGGGGGTGGTAGCACCATGAGGCTATATATGTGGCCTGTATTTGCACTGGTTGGATGTTTAATATTGGCTAGAGAAAAGGGATAGGTTATAGGGTACTGGTCTAGAGCCACATCCTTCACACAATCCTTTTATGATAATAGTCAAGCACCATCAACTTAGAATCATTGGTCTGACCTCCATCTGAGGGAGGGGATGCTTAAGGGATGCTTGATTGTATGATTTTATGATGGATGTATGATGATGTATAAAATGATTCATTTTTTATATATATGAGATATCATAGTATTTTGAAATGATATCGTTTTCGATATTGATGTTGATGTATGTTTACTTTTATGATTCTAATTTTATTATGAATGCACAAATGTATGAACATTTATGATTAAGGAAATGAAATGATTAAAAGGTTTTTAGATTAATAGAGTAGGAGTGGTGAATTTGATATGATGGGATGGGGACCAATGATAGGGTCATACCAAGTGAAATGAGAGGTAAACCCAAGTGGGAGATAAGATGAAGGATGAGGATCGTAATATCACAAAATAGGAATCCATGAGGTATAAACCTAAGTGGTATGGATGACAACTAAGTGGGTGCATAGATAAGAATTACCAAACCTAAGATTCCATGGAAATTAACCCAATGGATAAACCCAAGTAAGGATGAGATAAACCCAAGTGGGAGAGATAAATAATAATTACCAAAGTATCCAAGATAGGAAGCAATGGTCATATAAACCCAAGTGGGGTGGATAAACCCAAGTGAGAGATAAGATAAGAATTATATCATATAGAATAATGTGTCTAATGATGATGTGTGAAAGATTGATATGCATCATTAATGATGTTAATGACATCAGTGTAATATTTGTTAGGTAGAGTTTGAATCATGAGGTCCTCGAGGTTATCTAGATTATATTGATACCTCAATGAATATTTTGAGTGTATCATGTAAAAGAGGGAATCATCAATCTTATTAGATTTCCATGTGAGGTACATTGTCACAATTGGATATCATGAAGGGAGGGACAGGGGGGAATGTTGAGAGCTATATGTTGGCATAGAATGGGTGTGATGGAGGGGATTAGGCCTTGAAACTTAGATGCATGAGGAGATGGATTCTCAAGCTGGATCATCACTTTGAGGAGATGATTCTTACAAGTATAACCATCTAGTATGTGAGAAAAATCCATGATGAGAACAAAAGAGTGGTGTGCAGAAGAGGGTTGTGTATCTACTATTTTTTGGTATCTCCTAAATTCCACCTCAAGTTTCTTCATATACCATCTATAATATCTACAATCAAAAACATCATGTTTAGGGGCTTCATGCCATGTGTAGTATGGCTCTTCACTGCAGTGGGCTAGGATCCATAATGACAAGAAGACTTGGTGGTGATGTTGTGGAAGGTAGAGGTATAGCAACATGTGAAGGAGTGAGAGAGGAAGGATGAGGAAGATGTCATGATAGTGTCTGCTAGAAGGGAAGGTTTGAAAACAATGGGATTAGACTAGTGGCTCAAGTATCAAATCACTGATGTATGGCAGTAGAAATTCTTAAGTTTATCCTTAGAGTCCATAATTAAGAATAGAGATCACGAATCATCATCCATAAGATCATCTACCTCATATATCAGAAAGGAATTTAATATTGCGATGGAAACGATGATAGTATTGATGTTATGACTAAAGGTAGAGTGAAGAGGTTCATGATAGCTAAGAATTTATACAATTCTTATCCTAGGCATAACCTACTAAGACCTTTGGAAAATTGAGAGAAATAACGATCATCGTAATAAAGTGTAATTGATCAAAATAGTATATGAGTTGATGAGAGGTCTCAGGTTAGACAATATGTTATAAATGAGGACATCTAGTGTGAGTGATGGTGATAGGAATATTATCGGCATATTTCTTCCATGATCATGGCCACAAGGTGGGAGGAAATTGAGAAATAATGGCATCAGGAAGATCAAAGGTACTAATATGAAGGTTTGATTTCATATGAGGATCATCATCATCATGGAATCAATGAAGGTTGGTAGAAGTACATGGCCTAAACCTTAGATATGACCATTAAAGCCATAAAGAGAATCCACCAGAATAGTTAAAGAAGTGTTGGTATTCTCCAAAATGTTTTTGGGATAGTAGGAAGTTCTTCAAGGGTGTGGTAATTTTTAATGTGCCATGTTTTTAAAAATTGGTCAAAGTTCCAAGGCCTAGTTGGTGTCTTTATATTTTATAGATAGCTCCTAGGTGCATGAATTTTTTAACACATTAGCAAGGTTTATGACATGAGTGCATGTATATGCATGGGTCCACGGTTGGTCCATCTTAGGAGGATATTATAAGATTGTAAGTGGGGTTTTGATACCATGACTTTAATATGCACACTGAAACGAGGGCCACAATGATAAGAAGTCAAATAAAACCCATAGGGGTAATATGTGATATTATCCTAGCCTAATGACATGTACTCTTAGTGGAATTAATGAAGGTATATGTGTCACAGAGTAGCAATGAGAGTTTTGATATCCTTTGGGTTGAGAGGTGACACAAGTGCTCTATTTAAGTGTTTGTATGGATTCATTTTTGAACTTTTGATCATGGAGTGCAAGTTGCGCGACTCTAGACTAATATAAAGATTTGCAAGGTATGTGTGACACAAAGTAGGATCTCATGAGGAATAGCATGACATTGAGAGTTGATGAGCGATTTAATGCATGAGAGCAAAATATTAGAGATAAAGAAATATCAGTGGAAGATGGAAGAACTATTCACAGGTTGACGCATGATGTTCTAGGGTTTGTGAGTTGAAACCATGTATAGTAGGCTACTTCCTCAAATTGTGGTGGCACTAGGAATTTTCATAGATCGAAGATATGCTTTAGGTGGCTGAGTTGGTGCTTGGTCACGATGTTAGGATGAGATATGAATGATTTCCAAGAATGGCTTTTAGACTAGGAAGGCTTCACTAAATTAAGGTTTGGTGCTCTTTCTAGGGATGGTTCAAATCTATTAAAGATAGGGGTTAGTGCTAGAAATTGTGAAGTTGGGGAAGGTTCACTAAATTGAACTTTTAGGTTTTAAATGATATAAGCTAGAAAATCATTGGTATATCTTCCCCATGAGGAATTCCTACTTATAAATTGTCTATGGGCTGTACAAGATCAACTCATGTGAAATGGTTGTTTTTACAAGGGTTGATTTTACATCGATGTTGAAACAAGTACTAGTTGGATAGATGAGATCGGTTAAATGTTAGAGATATTCTGATATTAATGGTTGATTGAATGCTGACCTGGAATGAGGAGTTAGAGATGGGATGATTCTTTGTGAGGTCCTCGGTTCATTGAAGAATTCCAACACTAATGATCTAGTAGGATTTATATTGGGTCCAAAGGAACGGTAAGAGAGGATCACATAGATTACGATAGTATATTTAAGTACCATCCATGTCGATCCATGATTTTGAATTAGGAAGCATTAATATTGGATAAGTGTTCCACATTATGTGTGAAATGGTATAGTATTATATTACAATTATTTGTACAGTTTCCCCAACTCTTTAACAGTAAATAGTTGTGAATATAATAGTTAGATTGTTAGATAGTATTAAGGTGGTCGTATATAGCATCACCTCAGAATATAATAATGAGTTAGCTATGTGATAGCCAGTCAATCCCAGAAAGACTAGTAAGGGAATGCCCCCTCAAGTCATATGAGAGATGTAGATATTCATTATGATGGAAAACCACTTGATAGGAATAAAAACAAGATTTATTGGAACAAGTATGGGTAGTATGTCACCATAATGTGATCGTAGCATGAGTGGTCATTAGAGTCGAATAAGTTCATGAGCATATGTGATTATCGTGTAGTTGTTACACAGGGATAGAGTTGACAGGGTAATGTATTATGGAAAGTTGATCGATCCATAGATTATGGAAATAATTAATAAGGTCAACTCAGATGCACACTAAGGACCAGATAAAAAGGGAAACAAACTCAATATCACAGAACATGGTGTAGGCAATCAGGGCTATTGAGGAACCATAGATGTAATCAAACTACTTGTAAGTAGTCCTTGTGGACATTGAAATGTCTTCTTCTGTCTTCTTCAGTCCCAAAAGCACTGAGATCGGGGGGAATATCATGTAGTCCCCACATTACCATTTTTTTAATTGTGAAGCTGCTTATTTTAAAACTCATTTACTCCTTGTGTGTGGATCTAAACTATGAAGTAAGTGAGTTTTCAATTAAGTCTTTAGGTATTTAAGTCTTACATAGGTGATTTTAGGGTGTCTTACAAACTGTCTTGTCTATTTAGATTACCATGTTTTTTCCATTTCGGGATTAAATACCCACCAAAATCGCATGCTATAGTGTTACAAAAATCAATGGCTCATAAGAACATGACACATCTTACAAGATTTTTGTAGTGAGGCACCAACCCCACAAAGAGAACCAACCCTTAAACCTCTAGTCTGATATTATGCACACCAATGGTATTTGAATTGAATGTTACATTCAATCATAAGCATATTTCTTAGTGTAGACACCCACCTACAAGTGTTATTGGCTACAACTCATGTAAATGTGCTAAGAAAGTAACTTAGAATATTACTTTATATTCATTTTATTGATCATGTCTATTGTTGTGTCAATTCATAATACAATTGTGAATCTTAGTGATCAAATTCGTTAACTCTGTGTCGTATGTTAAAAATTTCAAAAGTCTTTTTTGCTCATCTAATTCGATCCTGATTTGTCAAAAAATCACAGTTTCGGTTAAAACTGACATCTGATGTACACTGATGGGGATTCCTGATAGATCATTTTAATGGGCATTGAACTGCTCTCCTGCTTGGAAAGTCTAAAATTTTCTTCTTTCATCTGATGAATAAAAGCTTGATTGCGTCATATTAGTGAGCAGTAAAGAGCTCTCACTTAGCTCGAATAATATTTTTCCCACTTGAGCATCCTGTAAAATAGTTCCAAGTATGAAACTATATCACAATCAAACCATTCCTTCACTTTGAATTATATGTCGTGCACCTTCCTTCTTGATCGCTCGATAATTTGGCCCATTAAATGCTTACATCTAACTCCAGATCTTGTTTCTTCTATATTCGGCTTGATTACACTATTTTCCATACACCTACTAGAGAAATTTACTAGCCATTTCCAAAAATAGATTTACCCTCTTTTACAGTTTTCATCGTGATAGAGATGAGAGAGCCATTTCCTTCTCCATTTTTTATTTCGCCTTAAAACTTGGGATCTCATAGAGAATGTAACTACATTTCCAAAAATTGAAATACTCATTAAGACCATGATGGTAGTTGGGACAGTGGATTGCCTTCAAGAACTAGTTATGTTGTAGATCACTCTTGGAGTCAGATGCCTTAGCCACAAACACTTGACATATCGAATCACCATCGATTTTGGACAACCATCTCATCACTATTAAATTATATCTAAATCAATATGTAGATTTCCTTAAACCCGGAAGTGTACATGAAAAATAAGTATTCCATAATTTTCTCTAGCTTTCCTTTGCTCCTCTAAATGTTTCTACTGTAAGAAAAATCGTGGCATAACTATTCATTCTATAAAATTCAACGACAGTGATCTTTTAAAAGGAAAACTCAATTTGGATATCTACGGCTCTTCTATGAATCAAGAGTCTAGGGAACAATGATCTCGTAGCTATTCTCTTAATCTTTGAAGACTGTCTGTGGATTAAGTCCACGTCTATAACTCTAACTCTTCTTCTTACGGCTTTTGGAGCCAATGGAGGAAGGAGCTTCAACCAGCAGGTGCAGACTCTTGTCAGCCGCAAACCTCCAAGTATTCTACATGTATGTCTCATCTTTGGTGGCTATTTTTCAGTTGTGTGTTTGGCTTGCACAAATTGTGTAAACATAAGTAATGGATGAACTCATCATCTTGTTCAATCTGTAAATCCTGTCCGAGATGACACTACCATTCAACCTGTCATCTTCATCACATGATCACTGTAACCAAGTGATAAGATTTAAAAGAGTACTATAGTATCATGATATGTAGGTTGTTAGTTAACCTTGGAAAACTCATCTATTTTGGAGCATCAAGGATTGCACATATAACAATGAAAAATCATGCAACAGATCTCCTGGAATTTTCATTAATGGAAACACTGGGACAACCTGTCTCCAACCTTATGGGACTTTTCATGGTTTAAGATAGATTACATACATGTAGAAGGTCAGACCTTTCTCTATGTTCACGAATTGGGATAACTGCAAAATTGTTTTCTACCTAATTCTTCAATTTGCTAAGACTACTCTTGACAATTAATCCTACAAAGGGCCATCTATGCCATAGGGACCGTGGAGAGAGAGATGCAATGAATAAGAAAACTAATTTTCTTAAAGTGCTTACTTTATAGAACCAAAAGGTGGTAGGGAATCCTCTGCTTCTAAGTGACACAAATATGATGGTGATGATTGTAGGATCATGAGCAATGCTACACAGTTCTAATGCAGTTGATGTCATAGATTTGATGAAATCCTTGCAAGAGTGAAAGAATAGATTCACACCTAACTTTGAGAATTTTATTTTTGAGTGAGTGGATAATACTTCGAGAAATTTTACAATATCCTTCGTTGCAAGTCCACTATATTGTTGGCGGGTTACAGCAAATCCGAAGCAAGAAAATCTTCATTTCCTTAGGTTTTCATATGTTGAATCATTGAAATTTAGGACGTTTCATGATGTCTGAAATTGCTTGACTTTATTGATATAGGAAGACTCCTCCTTCATTTGGCACTTCACTTAATTTAGTGCACAAGCACTTACAGAAATATAATCTTATAGGTAATGGAGGAAGAGCATGAGAGAAAAAACAAGACCACCTTCTTGAGAATCCAATTGCACTCTAAAATCGTGTTACCGATCAAATGGGTTACAAGATTTTTACAATAGTTTACTCTTTAGTACATTCATAGATGAACCCATGGTAAGACTTCATCCATAGAATGGCCCTTTGAGTTTATCCACACATGACAAACTATCATAGAAGGCTGTTAGATTTCATTAAGCACATAGTGGTTAGTAGGAGTCCACTAGTTTGTAAACTGGTAAAATGAATGATAACCAGATCATACCAAGCCACCAAGAACTCAGATGCTTAATAAAACATCACACTCAATAAGATGAAAGAAATTTGCCAAAATAGCTTTACATAAAACCTTTGCAAACAAATGAACAACAATATCATATATTATTATGGAACTCAATGCAATACATTGAGAATGGGCCTTGCTTAAATAGGCAAGGAATAACAATCTAAGAACCAATCAAGGTCATAGATCAAGCCATAAATCAAGGAAATAACTAGTCATCAAAGAACTAGTCAAGACCATAGATTTAGGAGAGAACTAGACATCAAGGATCTAGTCAATACCATAGATCAAGGAAAGAACTATACCTAACAACTAGATAATATCTCCTAATATCTAAATAAGATAAAATAAATATCCACACACATAAGTGGGTGAGGATAAATACAATAAAGGTAAATAAAGTACCTAGGTGAACATGAGCTAAGGTAAATACCTACTCTAATTCCAGTTTAAGGATTGTTTCCCATAATGGGATAAAGACTAAATTTTCATTGATGAATTTTCCCAGAATTCATTTCTTGATTTCTAGTATGATAGATTTGAAGTTGGTAGAGGAAGCAAAATTTTCGCAGGTGCCCTAACTATGAAACTGGTTTATGGGATAGTTTGGAGTCAACCATGTCAGTAATGCCAGTGGAATTACCAGCTGTAAGGAGTTAGTAGCTGATTCAAGTTGTGTCTGAATATATTCAGTTTGAGATATATTTCCATTATTGGGTTACTAAATTTATGATTGTATTATGCCCAAAATTTTGACCTTATTTTAGGGTATTGAAGGAGTTTTAGTTCTATGGCAGGGTGCAATATGGTACATGACTCCCAAGATCATGTTTTTGAGTCCCTTTTCAAGATTTGAAGGTTTTTCAATGCTTAGGAATCATGTATGAAATTTTTCCTATTTATTGGGTAAGACTTGGAATTTATTTTTGAGATGGAGCAAGTTGCGCTCATACTTAGTTGTGGCAGTTCAAGAAGGCATAAAAAGTGGTTTTAGAGATTTTGGACTTGTTGAAGGCCTTCCACTTGGATTTGGAAGGAATTTCTTAATATGTATGGAATGGCATCCATTGCAAATAGGTATTTCCATAGCTATTAATGTATTGTCTTATGATGAGTGAGATTTTATGGATCACCCCTTTCAAATCAGTTTGTGAGAGAATAAGGTACTGTTGGTTTCATAGGACAAAATTTCTCTGACTGAAAGTATTAAGTTGGTACAATGAGAGCATGAAATGGACTTGTTGATGTATTTCTATCAGACTTTGGAGAGTTAATAGGGATTTTTAATTTTTTCCTATTGAATTCTTTGATAGGTATTGAAAGTGACAGAATAAGGATGTTCAATACCAATTGAGTTTGCTAAATTGGACTTTTTGGGCAATCTTAGTTTAGAGTGAAGAGGAAAATGTTGGTGCGGTTTAGGCATGTATAATATTTCATTAGCTCTAGCAAAGAATAACATATTGATGTATACCGTCATCAAGTACCCATTCCTATGAGTTGTCTAAACATGGCATATTTGAGTTCATCTTGAGGTGGTCTTAAAGCCCAAAGGTAACCCATATAGGGCTCCTACTGGAAATACTTGGTTTGTGAAGGATATGAGATAGTTCTTGAATGAAATATGAAAATTTGATTGGTGTCAAAGGTACATTAATGTGAACTGTTGGTGATGTATTTTATGTCAATATTATTACTCATAGTGTATGCAATTATAGGATGTGCTTGCAAACTAATATGGTTTGGGTTGAGTGGATTTCATTAGTCATCCTAGGCTGATGAGGTTTTGACCTAGATTTTTGAGCATTAATGATGGTCAAAGCATTTGAGCATGGCAAAACCTATATGGGTCATATGTGATCATTCATAATAAGTTGAAATGAATTTTAAATTTTATTAAGGGTTCAAACCATAAGAGAGATACCGACTTATTTCTCATTGGTTAGAAGTTGAAAATAAGGCTATAAAAGTGCATGTTTGAACTCACGTCATTTTGTGAGCACTCTTGTATGAAATAGGCTAAAAGTGCGACCTAGAAGAGTGTTTGCACACACATGGGTATGAAGGAATATATTGAGTAGTTGATAATATTCCCAACAGGTTGAAGAAAATTTTAGTATAGCATGTGTGTAAGGGTTTAGAAGCCAAGACATTCTGAAGAAAGAAAAAGATACCAATGAATTGAAGAACAGAGGATTTGAGCAAGGGTTTGTGAGCTGAATTAGCAGATCTCCATCATGTTATGGTAAGGGAAAAAAAATCAGCCATAATCATCATACAAGTGGCTAGTGGGTTGAGATGGTGCTTTAGTCATCTAATTAGGGGGGTTGTAGCCTCCTTATGGAGTTCATGCTTCACAAAACTAGGGGTTGGCTCTTCCTTACAAGGTTGGGTGCTCCTTATGAAGTTGGTGCTTCACTAAATTTATTTATTGAATGTGAATAATATCAACAGAAGTTTCAGTGGATTTTCTTCCCTATTGAGGGTTTCTTCACTTACATATGTATGTTTGCTTATGTTCTGTACTTTATTCATTGCCTCTTGTCGAATAATGTTGCATAAATCTGTAATACACACTGATGATTGTGACACATTAATCGTATGGATTTATCTAATTTGTAATGCACAGGTTTCGTAAATAATGGTTTAATTTGTAGCCAATTGATTCACCCCCCCCTCAATCTCATTCCATGATTCTTCCAACAATGCTTCGGTTCATGTAAGATCATTTGGGTTCATTCTAGTTTGAGATTGTAACAAACTAATCAATATTATATTTGAATGATGCACTCGAGATCAGACCGATCATCCTTAGGGTGTGAGGGTCTCATATCCAACCTCTCCTGCACTATGCTTAGCTTAACAAGCTTAGGTCAATCTGCATGTCGCAATTGATCTCAGACTATTGTCTCTCCACTGGTAACCCATGGACTGAGATCGTGTTCGCCTGAAGACAGTATCCGTTACAATGAAGTGGATTTTTTATTTTTGACACCAACACACATTACATTTTATAAAGAACTGATCCCAAACAACGAGCTCCATTAAGGGACACTAATTAGGGTTTGACTCGACTAAAAGTCTAGCTTTGAGCAAATTGAACTCAATCCTAGATATTGATAACTTGGAACAAACCAAATTAACAATTCCCTATACTTTGTAATCTAAAAGACACTAGAGACTTTAAAACAACCTGATAGTTTTTACCAATAGAAATTGATAACGGTTCATTGGGAGGGTTTTATGCTATAGTTATATGAGGCCTAATTTGGAGGGTCAAATTACTAAGGATGTAACATCTCTGAAGGTGACTCCCAGATAATGTAAATTGGTAAACAAACCTAAACTCGTAAACATTATACGCTAATGTTTTACAGTTGTTAATCGAAATTTTTAGGAAATTCATTCAGTTATTCAAGCATGTGAATAGTTTTGTATGATGTGTACATTGAATGCTAGGAAGCAAAATTGATGGATATGTCAGGCATGAACAGATCCTTAAAGAGAGAAAGTATGAAATGGTGACTGTGCACACCGTCAGAAGGGGATCAGGAATATTGGATGATTTCATCCTTTTGTTTTTGTGTAAGCACAAGTTATCCTATGGCATGAAATCACCAAAAATTTACCTTGAAATTACTAGAAAACGATTTTGGCAGGAAGATAAGGTAGAGTGCTGAACTGCATGTTCATCTGGTATCATTTTACTGCTGGATTTGATAAGTGCACACAACACTAAGACACATGACTTCTGATGTCTTCAATACACGATTCAGATCAGGTAAAAGACATAACACTTTCTTGAATTCTGCTGCTAAGACTGCAAGGAGCTAGTGAAGTAAATCAATTGATGAACGGGTTGCGAGTAAGTGAACTGTTGTCTCACCAAAAGAAATGACAGATCACGCATCAACATGTTGAATACACATGCTGACGAGGTGGTGTGGAATATGGTATGCAGTGTTTACAAATTCACAGTTTTGGACTGCATGCATCAAGATAGTATCATGTTGAGATAGATCTAAAGATAGTATAAAAAGGTCTCTAGAGACATACTACGCTCGTGGGACTGAATCATGTTGGAAACTCGTTTTACAACTGTAAGCTAAGTACCCCGGAAGTGATAACACATGAGCTGCAACATAGATTGCAAAGATGGATGGAACCAAAGGTGTGTTGACAGAGCTCATCATTACTTTTACCAACATAGCATCTAGTGAACGGGTCGAGTAGAGATGCTTGGCCTATTGGTGGACAGAGCTATCAAGCGTAGGAGATGCCTCAAGGATTCATACAGCATAGGAGAGATGCTTGACAATAAGGCAAGTAGGAATTAGGATTTTATTATATGTTCATACACCAGTAGGTAGATCTGGTAGGAATCTATGTCTATAAGTTATCAGAGGACCTACAAAAGGGCCTTACAAAGGGATTAATGACTAGTGGCAATCTAAGCAACTGACTACAGTATTCAAAGGGGATATGCCCCTTGGAGTATTGATTACATTACATATGTAATGGTGGGAAAATACCTGTACATAATGGATAGGGTTTCCTTTGTAATTTTGGAATTTGGATCATGTGGTGACCCCACCTCTCCCAATTTTATTATTGACAGAGACATGAAATAGAGAGAAAGGAGGGAGATAAGGAATCCAATGGTAGGAAATACCACATTGTGGCCATGTTGAGTGAGGTGTACCCCACAACTCCAAGTGGTAGGTGGTAGTGACGGAGGGGAGATAGATGTGTAAAGGGACCTTAATAAGTAGAGGTATTGAGGAAAACCTTGAGAGATAGGCTTCGTCAGAGAGGAGAGAGGAGCGAACTAGGCCTCGGGGATGGCTCTATGAGTGGTGACTACAGAGGCCTGGAGGAGGATATTTATTAAATATAAGAGCCTAGATAATGACATACATGATGGGTCAGGTAGGGAAGAGAGTGAACGAGTTTCCAAGATCACCCATGATATTGGTATCCCCAAGATAGGTGGGCACATTTGGTAGGATCTCACCTGTCTAAGGTATGAGGAGGTGGGGGGTAGTTTTGGGAGGTTGAGTAGATATTTCATCATAAGAGAGCATCCCGTGGAGTTAGGTAAACCTTGAGAACGGGATTGTATATATTTGATAGGTGATGTTAAATGATGTAGACTTGAATGGATTTCTAATGTGATCAATGGTCTATTTTGTAGAGTGGAGTATGTCGATGATATAAGATGATTGAGGATACACATCATGAGATCCTAGATGTTGTCCTAGATTTGAATAGATATGTGATGGAAAATATAGTATCAGTGACATTTGAAAAGTTTGTGGAGGTTCTTTAGACTATGTGGGAGAGGAATCTCATGAGCTGTATAAGGTATAGAGACACTCTAGTAGTGTTGAGTGTGGGAGATATGTCATCCTTGGTGTAGGGCCTTATCCACATATATATAACGTTAGCATGAGAGCAAGCGGGCAATGAGATTTTCATGATGCATACGGGAAGTGGTAGTGCAGTAGTAGATGCCACCATATTGTGGTATCGGAGGTTTGAGTGGCTAGAGCATAGGGAGAGGCTTTGGGGGCTTAGTTTAGAGAAATATATTTGGCATGGTCCCTATGTGTAACTAGTCAGGAACCATCAACTCAAAGCATTGGCCAAGCTCCAGTTGAGGGAGGGGATTCTTGAGGGATGGTTGATTGTATGATTTGTACAAGATATGTGATGATGTATAGAATGATATATATATATATATATATAATTATTTGGTAAGATACCATGTTTTGGATTGATGATTTGATGTATGTTTTAATTTTATGATTCCATTTTCTTATGTATGCACACATGTATGGACATTTATGATTAAGGAAAATGAAATGATAAAATGTTTTTTAAAATTGATAGAGTAGGAATTGTGGATATGGATAGGATGGGATGGGGACCAATGATAGGTCCATCCCAAGCAATAATAGATAAACCCAAGTGGGAGATAAGATAAGTATGAGGATCGTAGTATCCCAAATAAGAAGTCGTGATTGTATAAACCTAAGCGGGATTGTGGATAAACCCAAGAACAAGATAGGTCACAATTAGTAATTTATCCAAGAGAGGAAGAAATGACCGTATAAACCCAAGTGGGAAGGATAAACCCAATCTCAAGATAGATAAGAATCACCAAAGTATCCAAGGGAGGAAGAAATGACCATATAAACCCAAGTGGGAAGGATAGACCCAATCAAGAGATAGATAAGAATGGTAGTAAGATGTTTTTAACACATACATGCAAAGTATTGGCATGCATCGTTGATGATGTTATCTATGTCATGTAGGATTTGTTGTGGAGTATGAATCATGAGGTCCTCAAGGTTATCTCGGATGATATTGATACTTTTACGAACTACTAATTGTGTAGACAATAGAGAATAATCAATCTTGTTAGAGATCCATGCGAGAGTGTCATAATTGATATCATAAAGGGAGGGATAAGTGGTAGAATAGTGAGAGATAGAGTAATTTGAAGGATGGGATAGGTCTTGAAATTAATGAGAAGGACCTTGATATTAGTGCGTAGAGTAGAGAAATTGACAAGTTTCATTAGTATGTGATCAATATCCATGATGAGATCAAAAGATTGGTGTTGTATAAGATGGTTGTAATGCTTTCTTGTATAGGTATCTCCTTACTTCTACATCAAGCTTATTTAATGCCATTTCTAGGACATACAGTTAGAAACATCATGCCCAGGGGCTTCACACCTGTGCAGTATGACATGCCCATAGGTGGGCTAGGATCCATAGGAAAAGAAGATATTTTGGTGATTTCATGGAAGGTAGAGGTATAGTGGGATGTGGAGGAGTGAGATAGGAAAGAGAGGGAGAATTCGCAATAGTTTGTGTAAAAGGGATAACTGGTGGAATGGACTAGGGCTCAAACATCATATCATTGATGATGGGGGTGTAGTTCATAAGCTCATATTTGGAGTCAAAGTCAAAATAGAGATCTTCGTCGTCCATAAGATCATCAACCTCTAGATGCGAAGGTAGGATGTGCATATTTCATGGAGAAGGTGATAGTATTGATGTTATGACTAAAGGGTAGAGTGTAAGGTGTCATGGCAGTGAAGAATTTATGTAGTCTTATCCTAGGCGTAGCTTGCTAGGAAGGGATCATCAAGAGAATAACCGTCATCATAGTCAAGTGTAGTGAGATCAATAGCACATGAGTTGATGATGGTATCAAGTTAAATAAGATGTTCGATGGGAAGATGTTGGATGTGAGTGACATGGATATGGATATGATCAATGTCCTTCTTGTGTGATCACGGTTGTAGGGCAGGAGATAGATGGTAAATAATGGCCATGGGAAGATCATAGGAATGAATATAAAGGTTGATTTCATTGGGCTAGCTATCATCATAATTAAGAAATTTCTGTAGAATATCGCATATAACCTGAGAAAGACCAATATAGTTGTGAAGGGATCCCATCAGATAAATGAAGTGTTGATATTCTCAAAAGGGGGATGGCAGGGAGGAATTTTTTTTTGGGTAGGAATTTTAGATATCCACGATGTTGAAATGGGTCAAAGTTCCAAGGGTTAATATCTCCTTGTACTTTATATATAAATCCTAGGTGTGTGAACTTGGCACATTGATAGGTGGATGACGTGACTGCACACATGTGGTGACTCCACACTTGACCTAGGAGGATATTATAAGATAAGGGGGATTTGAAGACCATCACTTTGATGTGAATGGTAATAAGGCGTAGACACAAAATAATGCACTAGCTACTTATATCACACTTCTAAGTATGACATTATATGCATGATTCCTAAGGAAGAAAAATAAACATTAACAACACTTATTTTACTTTTACATTGTTGTATCCTTTCCATACTTATATTATTTAATTTTTTGGAATGACCACTTTACTTGTGAACATTGGGCAACATGTGACCTAACTCTATATTTTCTATTCTACACTCTGAGAATCCTTAACACTACCTCTCATTAGGGGTAGGAGCGCTCAGGTGCTATTGTCCCCTTTGGGAACCCTTTTCCCTCCTTTTCTAAAATTGCAAATGTCATGTCATTTGTTATCTTTTCTAAAACCTTTCTTATCCCTTTGGGTCAGCCTTTTTGGTTAATGAAAAATTCAAACAAGGGAATCATATATATATATATATATATATATGACTATACTCACTATATATATAGGAGCAAGACATATATATGGGCTATATGACTTCCTATCTACTACTTGGGAAAAGAGCAAGACAATTCAAGGCTATTTCTTCCTGGGCTGCTACTTGGGAAAAAGAGAAACATTCAAGGACTGCATTTGGGCTACATTATTCACTACATAGGAGGGGTTATTTTTGAATTTCATATCACACATTTATCTTGGGGGGAAAATTAGTTGTAGCCTGCTATCTTGGTGTGATTGACACAAGGGTAACTTAGTTTCAAAGGACATAATTCAATCTCTCAATCTATCTATCTATCTATCTATCTATCTATCTCTCTCTCTCTCTCTCTCTCTCTCTCTCTCTCTCTCTCTCTCTCTCACTCACTCACACACACACACTCACACACACACACACACACACAAAGGACTCTCTCTCTCACTCACTCACACACACACACACACACACACACACACACACACCACACACCACACACACACACACACACACACACACACAAACTATAACTACACAAAGTCTAAAATGTAGTGCAATTCTCGGTGACAATCACATTGGGGTGACCACATCTCAGTCAATCCGATTCAAACATATGCATTATTTGTTTCATCCAATGTTTTCTTGAGCCTTTTACAGGTAGCTAGGGTTTTATTTTATAGGATTAGGTGAAACACTAGAACCCTATAGTGAATTGGATGCGACAAAGAGTGAAAGGAAGAAAATAATATTAGACCCTAAGAAGATCAGATCCGAAGTTGTTCCCAGGACACTAGCGCCCAACTCAGACACTAGAACCCAGGCAATCCTGTCCTTATATGGATGGTCATGTCTAGGAGTGTTTCATATTCCAATTTCTTAGATGAAGCTTACAGAGTCTAAATCCATCATGTCCTACTCAGATTCCAGCCAATAATCAGCCCAAATCTTTGAATACAAGTTAAATCACTCCTATTTCACTATTACTTACACTTACTTGTTTATTGCATGATTGATATTCCTTGTTACTATTATATTATTTTGATCGCAATCCTCTTATTAATATTTCATTTTTCATTAAATCATTTGGTGAACCCGTTTATTGATCGAACCCTAATTTTCCATAGGATCCCTCACTTTGTGGCCCCGATGATCTAACTCTGAGGAAGAAGGCTACAAGGGCCTACAAATTCCTAGCACGCATGGTTGGCCTTGCAAAGTAGGATGTTTCCTTGGGTGGTTGAACGGATCCTTTCCCACCTACACCCCAATGGACTGGAGAAGGTTTGGAAATTGGTACTAAGGAAATGATCAGGAAGGAAGCTTCCACAACTTAATGTGCTCTTTTCCCTTTTGGCTTTTGGATGGCTCTGACATGTTCCCTCCACCTAGAGGTATGTTTTCAAAGTTTTTTGTATACTTGTGCAAAGCAATTGTATGTGTGTCCTCCTGCATGAGTAGCTAGGTTTTGTGGATGTATTTTGTATGACTCATAGAACCATTGGCAATTCACCTTGAACTGTAATTGTGTTTCTTGTAAAATAATTAGATTTCAATATAAGCGAGAGAGAGGGGACCCATCAACCCTTGTCTATGAAGCAAAAAATGTAATGTTTTCATTTTTATGACAAATTTGTATGTCACAAGCTTCCCTAAATCACATAGCTACAAACTCTGTAATTACAAATTATATAATAATTGCTTCAGCAGAAAATAAACCACAATGTGGCACTTGTTATATCTTGGATCTATCACATCAACCAACTTCTTTATCTTTATTATAGATATTTTTATTCATCATGTCAAAAATTTATGATGTAAAAATACAATTAAACTAATAGCGTAATAATTATCTAGTCCCATACTAATAATTAATAAACACACACATATACTAACACCATAGTAATTAATTAAACATGAACCAATACTCAATAAATAACATAAATATGTGTCAATAAATCTTTTAGCTATGAATAATCGATTAAAAATATTTTTAAAAATATTGTCTGCAATTACTAGTATAACATCTATTAAATGCAATTAAATACAGTAAAACTTTCTGTTCTTAAAAATTCCTTGTTATGCAATATATTTTTTTAATATAATTTGAAGCTTGCACGAATTAGGGGTAATGAATTTCTAGACTTAACTGCGAAGTATTGATGGGTTCCATTCCGCCAAAGTTGTTCTTATTACTTAATAATTAAATTATACTACATTTATCTATTCTAATCCTTCAAACAACAATTATACCAAGAAACCATACCTCTCACTCCTTGACACTAAACTTAAATTCTATAGACACTCCTCCCTCGAGTCTTTAACATTATTCTCTCCTATCTCTTCCAATGTTGAGATTAAGAGAGCCATCTTTAAATGACAAAATTTAACTTTTGATACTTGACTAACGTCTAATCCTTATATGCAACATAATTCGCAGGAGGCGTCCACCTTTGAAGATGCCCTTGCTGAAATGTGTCAAATTCTGACGGGTTTGTTCACAGGGATATTTCCGGCACCTCTGCTTCCGAGAGAAAAACAAAATCCCTGTCACCTGCAACTAGGCCGTGCGTGGAGAAGTAACCCACGCCGGGGTTTTGGCTCTACATAAGCTTATTCAACGATATCGTGTTATCTCGTGGTGTAGCCTCATTCTCAATGTTTGCCACGTGACTGTTAGGGAAAGAGTGGGCTGCAGGGATGAGATTTGACGGTCGACCCCACCCCGTCATACCAAAAATATATGACATTAAGAGGTTTTTAAACAACCCGTCCATCTTTGTTAAATATATTTTCTTTATTTAATAGTTTAAAAAATACATTTTTTTTAAAATTGTATTTACAAGTTTCAAGTAAATTTCAGGAATTTTATGTTTCGATATAAACACATTTTAAACCAAATATGTTATTTAAATATCTATATAATACTACACTTATATTTATATTAAATATGTTTATAGTGACAATGACAATTTGACAAATTTTCAAAGCTTAAAATACGATTAAAATAGGGAAAAACATCCAAAATGGGAACAGGAACATTGCCCATCAAAGAATTTGCAGAAATGGCGTGGAACCTTGCTCATCAAAGAATTTCTCAAGAACACAAAAAACATTAGCTTTAATAACATAATCTTTGACCAGGAAAGCATTAACTAGTTTGATGGGACAACATTGAAGATCAGAAATGGGCGGCTAGACAAGTTGTAGACTAAACACAAGCGTTTCCATCACCATCGCTATCCTTGGCAAAGCAAGAGCTCGTGGGGACGAATACAAGCCTTTTGAGATTGAAGAGTATGACAATGAAATGAAAACCACTTGGCTTATTTGGAAGGGTCGTCACCCATCAATACTGGGTCATCCTTATTTAAACATCTTCCTTGAATGCTACATATTATCAAAAAAAGTCAATAATGTGAAGGAAGGACGGACAAAATCCAACTTTTTCCATTTTAAAAATGCAACCCCACACCCATGTGGAAATCAACTTCAATGGACTCCTCCATCTCTTCCTAACTCCACTTCAAAATTCCCTACACCTCACGTTTAAAATCATTGAAAATGTTAGGGCATTCATGGAGGACGTTGGGACCCACCAGGGGTTAAATGTGACGGCCATCTATGCCCGTCAAACAATTAATTTTTGGATGATAGTATTTTTTTAATATTGCTCTTGAAAAATACAAAATAATAGTTATTTAAACACTGCTAATATATATTTATTTATCTATTTTAATATATATTGGCATAATTTATACATAAATCTATATAGAAAATGACGGTCTTACTGTAAATATGCAAGTCACGTGTGATGGTTATTTCAAATATTTGCAAGTATTTTATGACTAAAATCACGAAAAATGTCTAAACGACCGTCAAATTTCGCCCCTGAGACCCACTTTAGAATAGGATTGTGGCTTAATATAAGATTGAGATTAAAAATAAGCATTATATAAGAAGGTCGACGAGCGTATATCACAAATGTGGTTGTTGTGTAATAGTGCAAGATGTTAATATAAATGCATAGTTTTAAATGTGACGTTAATTTCATTCTTATAGTGTAATTTTTCTTCTTGATTAGTGAAGGTAAAGAAAAAATCATCATATCAATAATGCAACAGATCTTAGTAATGTAGCAGATATTAGTAATGGAGCAACGTGTGGACATGTTTCTTTTCCTTAGAAATATTTGTTTAACGCTCAAATAATCAAGTAGCTAAATTTAGGTCATTGATTTTCAATTAGAGAAACATTTATGGAGAAGATGATAGATTTGTTAATTAATATAGACCCCTTTAATAAACAAAACTATAAAAAAAAAAATTAAGATCATTACTTTAAACTCGATATTTATTGACCTTTTGCACACATATGTTTAAAATAGATATGTATTATTTTGAATATATTAGAAGATGTATGTTGCACCAAAAGAACATGAGAGGTGTCAATTATTTTTTCAAAAAAAAAAATGGTGTAGTAATATAGTTAAGCACATGTAAATGACAAATTTAAGAAATTCTTGAAAATTCCCTATCGCCACATTTGAAATCATTGAAAATGTATTAAAGGGATTGTACCCCAATAGAACAAATGATGATTAATTATAATTTATACATCCTCCAGTAAGATACAAATCTCCAAAAATACCGAATAAAAAATGAGATTGTTGATTATTCATACCCTGAATACTTATGAAAGAATGATTTTCATGACGTCTATGTGTCCAAGTAGTGTATATGATCGAGAGCTTAAACAAAGTTGTTTCGCACCGACACAACCACTTGACATAAAGGTTGCCCTAATAATATTCCTTAAATTTCAGTCCGTTTTAACCTATATATTGACTCTTCTACTATAGATCATCCTTAAAACACTTTTTGTTTTGTCCAATCTTCGCCTCCTCAAATAACTCAATTAGATTGCCGACCTTCACAATATTATTGTATTTGACACGAACTTTACCATATATTGTGAACTCGATTTCATTTCGTCTTCACGACAACACTCTTTCCTCCTGAAATATTGCCAATCCACCACTTCAACACCCAAAATGATGCAAAGAGTACTTAAGACTTGTAAACTTTCCTCTATAAAATTGATTACAAGAGCCGTTCATTAAATATCATTCTCATTTATGAGAAATGTGCAAAAGTAACAATCCTAGGGCAAAAGTAACCCCCCCGACAAACCAATGAATTCCACGGGGTTCTAGTGTTACCCACCCCTCAATAACTCTCTAATAAATGAAGCCCCTCTATAAGATGCAAAACAACATATATACCTGGATTAAAATCTCTCTACGCCCTTTTTGGTGCAGTTAAAGAAGCGGCTACAATTCTCGTGAAGATGCCGTGGGTCCCATCGGCACGGGCCGACCTTAATTTACCGCTGCCAACTTGCAAAAGTTTTTTGAAAATTTATTTTTTGAATTCGAACTTAGGTAGGTATTTGGATGGTTTTGTTTATGCTGTCGCTTTTGGCAGTCTTTACAAACTTACTTTCTTATTTATTTATTAATTTAAGTTTGACTTTGACGGGCCGCCTTAAACTTTACACCGCCCCAGGCTCCGTAGGAATATTGAAAAGGCCATTTGTATTTAAGGGGGCGTTTCATACTATATTTAAGGGGTGGGACACCTTATGATTGATTGGGGCCCCTTATTTATTTAATTGAAAGGACCATTATTCTTTTATTTATTAAGGCTGTTTTTATTAGGGTCCCCGTGACAAAACCCTAACTGTGAAAGTGCAATGAGAGGGATAGAATGTTGGGACACACACCAAGTGGTTAGGTAGTTGGCTAAGAATGGATGGGCCGGCACATCTTTTAATGCTTGAAAGAACATATATTAATATATGCCATTTTTAGTGTCTTAAAATGGACCTTTAGCCAAACTTGAAATGGTCATATCTTTTGATCCGGGTGTCTGTTTGAGTCCATTTTTTTAAACCACTTGTTTCGATAAGATGAACGCACCGGTCAACCCGCCCTGCTGGTTGGAGCCATTTTGGCACATTTTTGGGCCAAAATCTGCCATCTAGGGGCCAAAAATTAGGATTTAAGTTGTAATTTGGTTTTTTCCTATTTTAGGGCATTAGTTAATTTTAGTCTCTTGAATGCATAGTAGGTTAGAAAGTTGGCAATTCCTCTAATTTAGGCATGTAGAAGATGCGTGGCAATTTTTGTGCCCGTACGAATAAGCATGTGAACTTACTAAGAATAACAGGTTCTAGTAAACTGCTAAAAATAGTAAATTTTGCCACCTAGAGTAGATTTAGTCAAAGTTAGTTAGAGTTTTCTTGGAAACTCGAGTTGGGAGTTGTTTTCTTATTTATGAAGCATTGTAATTCATGATTGAATAACGAAGAAGAAGATTTATTTTCTTTGAGTTCAAGATATTTGCAGTATATTGAGTGTGTGTTACAGTTTGGCTACATTATCTGGTATCAGAGCAAGTTCGAGTCTTGGTGGAGAAAAAAAACAATGGAAGAGGAAGAGGAAGAGGAAGAGGGGGTGGTATTTCCCAGATGAATAGAAACATGCAGGATCTGCAGAGGCAAGTTGTTGAGCTTGCTGCAATTATAGCCCAGAGAGGAAATCAAGGTGGAGATGAAACAAATGAAGAAGAAGTTTGTGAAGAGGAGGAAGCACAAGGACCACCCTTAGCTTTTGAAGAAAGGATGCTTCGAGCATTAGAAGGAAAGAATGATGGGATAAGAGTTGATGTTTCAGAATATGGAGGTAGCCTAAAACCAGAGGAGCTGATAGACTGGTTGACTAGCATGGGAATTTTTTTTGAGTGGAAGGCTATGTCAGAGGAAAAGAAGGTAAAATTTGCATGCACGAAATTAAAAGGTCATGTTATGTTATGGTGGGATCACCTACAAAAGGAGCGGTCAAGAAAGGGGAAAGAAAGGATTAGGACCTGGAGTAAGATGGAGAAGAAGCTAAAAGACAAATTTCTCCCTGTAGATTATGCACAAACCCTTTACAGGAGGTTTCAGAATCTCAGACAGAACTTACAAACCATGCAAGAATACACAGATGAGTTTTACAAGTTGTCCATTCATGTAGAGCATGAAGAAACTGAGGAACAAATGGCTGCAAGGTATGTAAATGGATTAAAATTTTCTATTCAAGATGAGCTAAGCATGCACAGGATCAAGAGCATGGAGGATGCCTATCAACTAGCTTTAAAGGCCGAAGAAAAACAAAATTGTCAAAGTTTTAGGAGATCACCTGGGATGAATAGGGGGCCTCATCCTCCTTTTGGGGATGAGCTGGTTTCAGTCAAGGTAGAGGAGAACAACCTCGTGGAGTGGAAAAGCAAGAAGATACAAGACAAGATCTCCCAAATCAGCAAAGAGGTAGAGGATTTCCTAGGGGCAGAGGATATGTTGGCGGTAGAGGATGGGAGGCTCCACGAAGACCATTTGTTTGCTACAGATGTGGTGAAGAGGGGCATAGGGAATTTGAATGCCCACATTATTATATGCATGACAAGAGGCAAATAGATCCTCCAAGAGTAAATCTTGTTGAAGCTGAACAAGAAGAAGATGAACAAGACCTAGAAATTCCACCAGATGTGGGAGAAAATATGATGATCAAAAGGATGATGATTTCTCCAAGAAAGGAGATCAAGGGGGATGCATGGCTACGTACAAATATTTTCAGAACAAGATGCACTTCAGGAGGAAAGGTATGTAATGTTATTATTGATGGTGGTAGTTGTGAGAACATGGTTTCAAATGATATGGTTGATAAACTAGGCCTGCATTGTGAGAAGAATCCTAACCCTTACCGTATTGCATGGTTTAAGAAGGGTAATGAAGTTACTGTTGATAAGAGATGTTTAATAAATTTTTCTATTGGGAAAAGTTATAAGGATGAGATTTGGTGTGATGTTATTCCTATGGATGCATGTCATATGTTGCTAGGCAGACCATGGCAATTTGATAGAAAATTTATTCATGACGGGGGAAGAATACGTATACTTTTTAGAAGGATCGCACAAAAATAGTTTTGCTACCTCTTAAGGAAGAGGGAAAGGCTGAAAATATGCTTTCTGCAAAATAATTTGTGAAGGAGGCAAAGGCAACTGGGTTTTGCTATGCACTGGTCACAAATAAGGATGAACCTGCAAGTGCACAAATACCAGTAGAGGCAACAAAATTAATAGAAGAATTTTCTGATGTTATTCCTGATGAGCTACCAGATGGGTTACCACCCAAAAGAGATATTCAACACCATATTGATTTGATCCCAGGGTCTTCACTCCCAAATCAAGCAGCTTATAGGATGAGCCTAAAATTACATGCAAAATTGAATAAGCAAGTGACAGAGCTTGTGAGAAAGGGTGTAGTAAGGGAGAGCATGAGTCTGTGTGCAACTCCAACTTTATTAACTCCAAAGAAGGATGGAACATGGAGAATGTGCATGGATAGCAGAGAAATCAATAAAATTACAATCAAGTATAGGTTTCCTATACCTCGCCTTGATGATATGATGGATGTGCTTGTTGGATCTAGATATTTCACCAAGATTGATCTTCGTAGTGGTTACCATCAGATTCAGATCAGAGAAGGAGATGAGTGGAAAACAACATTCAAGATAGGGGATGGATTATATGAGTGGTTGGTGATGCCATTCGGGTTATCTAATGCACCTAGCACTTTTATGAGGTTGATGAACACTGTGTTGCGGGAGTACAATGGTAAGTTTGTTGTGGTTTATTTTGATGATATCTTGATTTTCAGTAAAACTAAAGAAGAACATTTGAGGCATCTGAGGGTGATATTTGAAGTGTTAAGGAAAGAGAAGCTCTATGCAAATTTGAATAAGTGCACATTTATGCAAGAGAGTTTGGTATTTTTGGGTTTTATTATTTCAGCAGATGGGGTACAGATGGACTCAGAAAAGATAAAGGCAATTATTGAATGGCCTACTCCACGGAGTATAACAGAGGTAAGAAGCTTTCATGGTTTAGCAACATTTTACAGAAAGTTTATTAAAAAATTTAGCAGTATTGTAGCACCTATAACAGATTGCACAAAAGGAAGGGAGTTTTTGTGGACAAAGGCAGCTGAGGATAGCTTTAACTTCTTGAAGAAGAAGGTGACAAAAGCACCTATTTTGGCACTACCAGATTTTGATAAAGTGTTTGAGGTTGATTGTGACACCTCACATGTGGGAATTGGTGTTGTCCTAAGTCAAGGCGGGAAGCCAATAGCTTTCTTTAGTGAGAAATTGAATGAGGTAAGGAAGAACTACTCTACTTATGATGTGGAATTTTATGCAATTGTACAAGCACTGAGGCATTGGAGGCATTACTTAGTGCCTAAGGAGTTTGTGTTATTTACAGACCACATAGCCCTGAAGTATGTGAATACACAAAAGAAGTTGAATAGTAGGCATGCAAAGTGGGTATCATTTTTGCAGGGTTATACTTTTTCTCTAAAGCATAAATCAGGAAAACAGAACCAAGTTGCGGATGCATTGAGTAGGCGTGTGACTCTATTTACAACTATGGAGAATGAGGTGGTTGGTTTTGAAGCAATAAAGGATTTGTATTTTTTTGATTCTGATTTCAAGGATATTGTTGAAAGGTTAAGTAGACCATTGTCAAGTGATGCAGGTGATGTCCAGGATGAGTACCTTTTGCAGGATGGCTATCTATTTAAGGGATGACAACTATGTATTCCAGTTGGGTCTATGAGAGATAATATAGTGAAAGAGCTGCATAGCGGAGGATTGGCTGGGCACTTTGGTAAGGATAAGACTATAGCTTTGGTAGAAGAGAAATACTATTGGCCAAAGATGAAAAGAGATGTGGTAAGATATGTGGAGAGGTGTAGAATTTTCCAAGTCTCGAAAGGCCATGCACAAAATACAGGGTTGTATATGCCATTTCCTGTTCCCAAAGGACCATGGACAAATTTGAGTATGGATTTTGTTTTGGGATTACCAAAAACACAACGAGGTAATGACTCAATTTTTGTGGTTGTTGATAGGTTCTCTAAGATGGTTCATTTTATTTCCTGTAAGAAAACTAGTGATGCAACAGGAGTAGCAGATTTGTTTTTCAGAGAAGTTGTTAGGTTGCATGGTGTTCCAAAAACCATTACTTCAGATAGGGACACAAGGTTCTTAAGTCATTTCTGGAGGACTTTATGGAAGAAGTTGGGAACTAAACTACAGTTCAACAGTGCCTATCATCCTCAGACTGATGGGAAAACAGAGGTGGTAAATAGGAGTTTGGGAAACCTGTTAAGGTGCATAGTTGGGGAAAAGCCAAAACAATGGGACTTAGCATTACCACAAGCTGAGTTTGCTTATAATAGCTCAGTAAATAGATCCACAGGAAAGTATCCATTTTATATTGTGTATGGGAGTAATCCAAATGGGGTGTTAGATTTGGTGCAGCTACCAATTGATGGCAGAGTCAGTGATGATGCAGAAGCATTTGCTGAACATATACAACAATTGCAGGAAGAAGTGTGGAAGAAGCTGCAAAATAGTAATGATAAGTATAAGGAAATAACATATGTGCACAGAAGGAGAAAGGTGTTTACAGTGGGTGAGTTGGTTATGGTATACCTTCGGAAGGAAAGGTTTCCAAAAGGAACCTATAACAAGCTGAAGTACAAGAAGATTGGTCCCTGCAAAATCATGAAAAAGATAAATGA
This sequence comes from Taxus chinensis, assembly GCA_019776745.2. Classification (NCBI taxonomy): domain Eukaryota; kingdom Viridiplantae; phylum Streptophyta; class Pinopsida; order Cupressales; family Taxaceae; genus Taxus; species Taxus chinensis. The sequence goes on from JAHRHJ020003226.1 coordinate 172,086, forward strand.
TAATGCTTATGAGGTAGAATTGCTAGGAAATTTTGATATTTCTCCAGTGTTTAATGTTTCAAACTTATATTATTTTCATGGGGATGGTGAAGAAGGGGATGTTATTGAAGAAGTAGTAGATTGGAGGCAGTAGGTTCTGGTGAAAAAGAAAGAAGAAGTGGATCAGATTTTAGACAAGAAAAAGTGAACATGCGACATGGACAATACAACAAATATTTGGTACATTGGAAAGGATTGGAACAAGAGGACAACACATGGGTCACAAAGTGGGAGATTAAGAAGCTTGGATAAAGATAAATGGCAGAAATTTGAAGAAGACAACTTGCAGGAGCTGCATTTTTTTCAAGCAGGGGAGAATGATGCACTATTTTTAGCAAAAACTTGAAATGGTCATATCTTTTGATTGGGTGTCTGTTTGAGTCCATTTTTTTTAAAACCACTTGTTTCGATGAGATGAACACACCGGTCAACCACCTCCCTAGTTGGAGCCATTTTTGGCACATTTTCGGGCCCAAAATCTGCCATCTGGGGGCCAAAAATTAGGATTTAAGTTGTAATTCAATTTTTTCCTATTTTAGGGCATTAGTTAATTTTAGTCTCTTGAATGCATAGTAGGTTAGAAAGTTGGAAATTCCTCTAATTTAGGCATGTAGAAGATGTGTGGAAATTTTTGTGCCCATACGAATAAGCATGCGAACTTACTAAGAATAGCAGGTTCTAGTAAACTGCTAAAAATAGTAAATTTCGCCACCTAGAGTAGATTTAGTCAAAGTTAGTTAGATTTTTCTTGGCAACTTGAGTTGGGAGTTGTTTTCTTATTTATGAAGCATTGTAATTCATGATTGAATAATGAAGAAGAAGATTTATTTTCTTTGATTTCAAGTGTAGTCTTTATTTCTTTCTTAAAACCCTATACGTGTTGACACTTCACTCAGACATATATGAACACTCACCTGAAGCATGAAAAGGTACCAGGTCCCTCTTTGTTACTGTCTTACTAGGGTGTTAGCATGCATGTTAATAATAACCAAATCTTAAAGTGTATATCTCATTATAATAATCAAATCCATGATCTCAATTTGGAAACACACATAATAAAGACCATACAAATCACATAAGGATTAATACCAGATTCACCACATAATGGCCATGAGATAGACACATCAATAATCAATATCCATCCATAATGATCCATTATATTAAATCATCACAAAACTAGTAGTAGAATACATCATAGTTACCATCACAAAGTCATGCATGCATTATTCGAACAACATAACTCTGTTACATCCAGCAATGATGATCCCCTTTAAACCATGCAAATCAATACACATATATATTAGTGGGGACTTGCCCTTCACCACCCATGCACTCTCAAAATAGGTTGCATGCTAAAATAGCCATGCATGCTATTAAAGATAACTAAAAAGCATGCAAGATTCGCCTAATAATAGATTATCCTATATTTAACACTAGATCTACATCCTATTCTTAGTTCAAATATGTGCATGACCATTAATCTTCTTACTGCATGTGATCTTTCTCAAAATAGACTTTTCTTCACTTCCAAGTCTTCATGCCTCAGTCTATCCCAAACCATTACTTGAACTTCACTCCAATCATTCATCATCTATTTTTATCCCATGGCTCAAAATACAGCTAAGACCCAAAGGTATTTAGCCTTGGTGTGAACCTTTGTGCTTCATGTTCTACTTTATGTGTGTTTCTGCAACTACCTTATGCGCATCAAAACTCTCGTGCCACTATACTTAGCATATTTCAGGGGTCCAACATTACCCCACACTAACTGGATTTCTGTCCCTGATAATTTTTTAATCATGCAAACACAAAAATCATGAAGGAGAATATAAAAAATTTCAAGACCCAAAAAGAAACATCATACCCAAAATCTTCTAAGGCACCTATGTGGATGGAAGATATCTAGGGAAATTCTGCATCTATCCCATCCACTACCTTCTTCCATTCTTCTAACTCCTTCAAAGCTTTTCCAGGTGTAGCTTCTACAATCCCTGACACTTGATGAGAGTGATCTCTTTAACTCTACCCTTTAACTCCTTAATGACCACCATTAGTTTCATGCATGCGTCCATCAATATCGTCCATATGTTCCAGTATTGAATTTTAGAACTCGCTAATGTGTTGCTCTAAATTCTTGCTGCTTTGTTTTAATCTTGTCCTTCTATGTTGTGGTCTTACAATTAACTGTGTGTGCTCAATCTTGTTAGTTGGGGTATTTTCTTATATAGTCTTCAATAGAGCTTCTTCATCCACTAACCTAACATCAATGTATGACTCGCACTTTTGCACTTATTGAAGCCGATATCTACTTTTGTGCTTGCTTCCTTGAGCTTGGTGAACAATTCCTCCAGCTCAGTGATCCTGGCTTCAACAGTAATTTTATTGTTCTCCTTCTCCTTCACAATCTCCTCCTCTGAAGACCCTGTACCACTTTTGATATTAACCAAGAGAATCCTGACCAGATCCTCTAAGATATTCCATCTCATCCTCATAATTTTTTATGGCCTGGCTAACTAAAGAAGGGAATTTCCTAAAATTTGCTTCACGAGCGTGTCGGCTCTATCATATGCTTCCTTTGTTCTTTTTTGTTCTCCCTGTAATCCCTTCCATAAGTCTATCCACTTTGCACTCTTTTCCTTTTTATCTGCGACCAAGGTGTGAATAGTGGCACTAGTGCATCCAAACTTCTCCTCACAAATTTAGAAGCCATCTTATTTAAGGAGTTCCACACCTACTCATCTATTAAATTGTTTGGATCTATGGCCTTGTACTTCTCTCCAGGGTTATTCTTCAATATCATCATTTCAATCAAATGCTCACTTACCTCAAATTCAGGTTCCTCTGAATGATTATGTAAATTCTAACTTAGCATTTTCCTTGTCTTGGACACCCCTCCATCTTGACCCAACAACTCCCAAGCATGCAACTACTCTGTTGGATACTGTGCTCTTAAAGTGCACATACAATACCTTCATGGGTTCATCCACGTAGTCCATGTGAGGTGACCTTGGTGTCCACCGCCTTCTTTGTGCCTTTCTTTTTGTTCTCTGTTTCTTGGGAATGGGTGTACTTGTTCCATTTCCCTAAACTAGTATCCTCCTTGATGACAAAAGTGTCACCAATATCCTTTCCCTCATGCTCTCCCTATTTGAATTGGTGTACTTGTCCTTCACAGGATCTTATTTCCTTCTTCATGCATGGGCCTTCTTCTTCTCCTGAGCTTGTTATGCTTCCTTTTATTTTTCCCACTTCTCCTTTTCCTCAATTTCTTGTTCTAACTCCTCTCTTAATGAGGTAATATTTCTCTTCTTCAGGCTCTATCTCTAAACATGAGACAACTGTAACCTTAACAAACTTATTTCTTTCTTGCTCTATGCTTCCCTACTGTGAGGTTCCTATGCCACTACTGCTCCAACAAGAATAATACATTCTCTTTCTTGAATGGTCTAATTTTCCCTCTTCTTCATCTCCTTCTTCCTTCTCAGGGGATTCTTCCTCGCGCACCTTTTGTATTGGTGGTATAACTATTCCTCTAGGTTGTGGGAAGGTGGATTTTGTTAGCTCTACCTTGACTCCTCCCTGAGTCTTAGGTCACAATTGTACAAATACTCTACTTATTAATCCTTTGATAGTGACATTAACCTGAGGGTGCAGGTCCAATGTGTCTGGTTCCAATACCTCCAAGTGCACCATTCTAGAGTCATACTTGTATGTTGCATGCACAATGTATGTAGGTCTGAATCAACTTTATCTACATCAAATGTTAACTTTGCACTTCCTTGATCTTGTTGATAGAATACTTGAGGTATTGTGCAAAGAATACAAATGGTATCTTACACCAGGGGCCCATCTCCCCTTTCACCATCCTGAAGCATGCAAGGATAAAGTGTTGCATTACTGTGAATTTCACTTTCTCCCCAACCATCATGGGAAATTCACATGGAATGTGCCACTCATTCTCAAACGCCCCTCTCAATTTGTCATACCACTTGTTTATGCATGCCTTGTATGTGCTTGTGATAGTGCCATCACAAGTGTACCCTACAAATTATACTGGGGGATGGATGCACTGGTGGGTAAACCCACATATTATCTTTAGGTCCATTTGGCACCTCAATCTCCCCAAACAAGATAAGAAACAATATGACCCCCATGTAATCTTGGCACCTTCCTCATTTTGTAACATGCTTATTCTATGATTCATTTGCAATAAATTACACAATGTTGTAGTGTGCCCTTTTTCAATGCTTGTGTGCCACATATAAAAATTTCTTGTTCACATATGTCCAACACTCAAAAGTTCCCAATTTATAGCTTACTAGTCTTGAGGCAACCTTAAGTATAGGATCATTTAGATCCGTAATGGTCCTTTCCCTACCGCCCTCCACATAACACAATTCAACGGCTAGTTCCTCTATCTTTTTTGTCGCATAAAAATCCAAAGACATGTCTTCCCCTGTGCTCTGAAGACCTATAACATGCTCAATTAAATGAGTGGTGAGCCACAGCCTCCTTCTGGAAAAGTAGAAGTCCTCGTGCACCCGCGACATCAACCACTGGTAGAGATGTGTGGGCTTTGGAAAGAAGGGGAGCTTGTACAACTACAACACTCTGGTCTTCTCTAACTACCACCTCATGGAGTCATTGATCAAAGGATTTCCTACCTCATCCACTCTTGGAAGTACCTTTTCCAAATTTTCCTTCATTTTCTTCTCATTTTCCTCTATATGATGATTGTATTGCACTAATTTTGCATCTGGTGAGATTTCAATTCAAATCTCCACCCTAAGCACACCAGGGGATACTACATTTCTAAATAGATCTCTTCATAGGGGTTCTTCTACAACAACCTCATGCATTTTTGTCCTCAATTTCCATCCCTTCGGTGCCATATTTCTATAACTGCATGCCTTAAGTGATCCTCATCAAAATATTTCCTCTTTCCCGAGCTCTGCAAACTGTAACTACTTCAATCATAAGCAACCCTCTTCTTCTATGCTCTACTATTGATTCCAACTTGCCCTTCTGTAAGGATTCACACACAGTCTCCATGCACCTCTGGTTCATAATTTTATTCTATCCTCTTACAACTCACAGTTTGGTAGCTTCTTGCTCAAAATTCTCATTGAAGGAAAGGTTGTACAAATGACAACCCCTTACCCCCATTTATGCTTTTTTAACCTGTGACCCAAAATGGTCCAAATTATACTTTCGAACCCATGCTGATTAAGTAACCTTTTGCTAATAAAGTATACGAATACAAAATTTTTCCACTTTTATGACTTCATTCAGTGCACTATAGTCATAAATATTCTAACGCAGGCTATACTACTTCTTAGCCATAGACCTCCATCGTTTGCACCTCCATGCACCGAAAAGTAAAAAACCTAATGCGCCATATCCCAAGTAGTTCACTATGCCACTTCCTACCTCACATTACACTGTGCAATCATCTTTCCTACGTGGTCAGATTTAATAAAATTAATTACTTTAGAATACCTTATGAACAACACTTGTACCACCTTTTCCTCAGTTTGTATGACTAACATTTCCAGAGGATGATCGTTTAAGTTAAATGGTGTCATGTATCAAGAAGGAGAAAAATAATTCTCATTTTTGCTCTTCGATCCACCCCAGAATAAGAAATGGTGAGGTTGATGACAATCCTCTGCATATCAGAATTCACTAGATGGTAATCAAGGTTGGTGCACAAGTGTAGGTTATTACACAAAACATTGAACTAAATTGGGACAAGGGAGACTAGAATAACAATGATGAAATGAAACACATATAAAGAAAATGCATTAAAGGGAAACCTAATCTTAATGTAAAATAGATGCCTTATTACAAACACCAAGAAGACTTATTTATAGTAGGGCTTCAGCCTACTCCCATTGAAGTAACCGGGAAATAGAAGTGCCATCTAGATGCCTATAACTAGAAAGCACCTGATTCCGCATATCTTCATTACTACAAAGGGTCCCAATCAATGAACTTTCAACTTCTCAGGGTGGCAACGTAAAATTTGAATCATAGGGTGAAGAAGAACCATAGTTGACCCACATCGGTTCAAAATCCTTTTATTCCAAATATTTCTATCATGGCCATGCTTTTTGTCTCAGCTTTTTCTGTCTTCTCAAATCCATTGTTGCAATAGATAAGCATGGCATCCTCATCCAACTGCATTAGTTTAAGTCTATAGTTGTTAAGGTAGGTCAACAGTCTTAGTTCCATCATATAATCTGTGACTGAGGTGCTTGTGTAATGGTGTAGGGAAGGCATCATGAATTTGACAGGATTAATACAAATTTTGCGCCAAACACCAACTGAAATGGTGTGACGTTGTTAATATTTTATAAGTAGTCCTGTATGCCCAAAGTACATCATAAACTTTATCATCCCAATATTTCCTCCCAACATCACAGATTTTTGTCAATGTATGTCCCAATATCTTGTTGAAAGCCTCAATAGTACCATTGTCCTATGGTAATAGGGTGTTGTCTTGTGATGTGCACCATAAATCTAGCCAATAATATTTTGATAGTCTTATTCAAAAAATGTTGTTCCTTATCACTTGGAAGACTCAACGAACATCCATACTATGCTGATAATGTTTTCCCATAAAAATATTGTTACTGTAGCTTCGTGCAAGCCTTTGTAGGTGCTACTTTATCCCACCTTGTAAGATAGTCTATATATGTTATAATGTAGCGCACACCAGTCCTATGTGCGGGTGGGGAAATAAGACCTAAAAATTCAATCACCCATTTCTCAAATGGTTCAACACTTGTAATAGGTATCAAAGGCATCTCATCTCTAGTTCCAAGATTCCCAAGGTGATGAAAATGATCATACATCTTGACATATTCCTTAACATCCTTATACAAAGTTTCCCACCATAATCCAACCATAAAAATCTTGCACGTACTGACATCTCTTGCATAATGACCTCCTGTAATTATGCCATGAGATTCTTCCATAATTATCTCACACTCATGTTTTAGTATGCATCGATGCAAAACTTCATCACAACCTAACTTGTATAAATATCCACCTATCAATTGGTAGGGTGCTACACGTATTGCAAGTTTCTTCTTCTCTAAAGTCTTCATTCCCTCAAGGCACTTGTCCAGAGTGCAAAAATACCACGATATCTTCCAAATCAGTTGGTGCACGATTCAATATAAATAGTTATGCATCCAACATTGTGTCTTCAATGCTCTGTGTGTCCTCACTAGAATTGATCCTTGATAAGTGATCAGGCCCTGAGTTACTCTTTCCTGGTTTGACAACAACTGTAAACTAAAACTCTTGAAATAGTAGTATCCACCTGAAAATGCTCCCTTGTAAAATAGGCTTGTTGACCAAATACTTAAGTGCCATATAATCTGTGAAGAAGATAAATGGTGTAGCCAATAAGTATTGTTTGAACTTATGAAACACGTAAATCATGGACAAAGCTTCATGCTCAGTAGTTGTATAATTCTGTTCAGCTGGTGTCAACTTCCTGCTTGCAAAACAAATAGGGTGGTCCACTATTTCTTCACCTAGTTATGCTAACATGGTGCCAATCACCATCCCAGAAGCATCAACATGAACATGGAACAATTTGTCACATGAAGGAAAGCGAAGAATAGGTGTAGTGGATAACCTTTCCTTTAGTGTTTCAAACACCTTCTATTATTCCTCGCCCTAATAGAGTTTTTATTTAGCCTTCAATAATTCCTCCAGGGGTGCAGAAATATTTGCATAGCCTTTAATGAATTTCCTGTAATACCCTGTATGATAAACAAATCCATGCACTTCACTTTGATTGTTAGGTTCTTCCAATCCCAAAATCATAACTACCTTGGCTGGATCTACCAATAAACCTTCTTTACAAATAATATGCCCCAATAAAGTGCCAAAAGGTACCAAAGATACATTTCTTAATATTCAAAGAGATTCTCAACTTCCTACACCTCTCAAACATAAGTCTCAAATTGTCACAATGATCTTTAACTAGACCATACACTGTCTAATCATCTAGATATACATGTAAAATATTATGAATGAAGTCCTGAAATTCTCAATGCGAAAAGACTACATGTGCATTCTTCAGTCCAAAGGGCATTACTATGTATGTAAAAATTCCACATTCAGTGGTGAAATTTGTATTTTCATGATCTTATTTTGTTATGCACACTTGATGATATCCAAAAAGTCCATATGTAAAAGAGTAGATCTTGCACCCTGTAACTCCTTCAAGGATTTCCTCTGTGAATGGGGTGGGAAAAGGATCAATCACACAAACAACATTTAAATCCCTATAATCCACATAGATCCTTATCCTACCATCCTTATTTATGCTTATTACCATCAAGCTAACCCACTTATGAATCCTCAATGGGCTCAATGATTCTATACTTGAGACATTTTATCAATTTCTTCTTTCACCTTAATGCATAGATTAGGATTCATCCTGTAAGGCCTCTTCCTAATCAAGTGCACGCCTTCTTTAAGTTTGATTCATATATCTCCTAAAGAAGGGAAAAATAATTTTAACTCATGATAGCCATGTGGAAATAAGTCATGGAAGTCACATAAAAAATCAATAATCCTTGCCACCTCCTGCTCAGACCAATAATCACCAATAATGGCCTCCTTAGGCTTTGCATCTATCCCATTGTTAACCTTATTTGTTTTCATTGCTCATGATATGTGCACCTTTTCATCCATTATATCCATCACCTCATGCATACCTTTAGTATGGTTAACATCTAGGTTGTTATCCTCATCATCTACTACACATACCAGCTTACCCTTTTCCTTTGCTTGCCAGGCATAGACCATTTCTTCTTCCTCAGTCTCTTCAAGGTCAAGGAACGTCTCCAAATCCAACTCTCCAAAAATTTCTAATAGAAATCCTCAGCCTTCGTGCTATCTCCCAAAGTAAGGTGCTTCATAATCTATAGTGCTTCATTGACCGAGGTTTAGTAGAAAAGTAATCAAAAGTATGGATCATACCTGAGGTCATCTCTTGTAAATTAACTATTTCCCATGTTAATTCTACATGGACATACCATGTGCATGCAGCCACACTAAGGGTTGCGTAGAACTTATGTACCTAGAGTGATGGTGGCAAGGCCTTCTTCCCCTCAGCCAAAAGTCTCTCACACTTCTGAAATGTGGTGCGAAGAAGAATCCTTCCCATGGAATTCACATATCTGTGAAGGTACATTTCTCCTTAGAAACCTAGTAGAAAGGGTGATTCTCACCTTCATGCCATTCTAAAAGGTTGTCTCTGTGTGTAGTCCACCAACGTGTTACTTGTCCCATGTAGGGTATAAACCAACATATTTCTTCTGTCACCAACATCCTTCCATTGGGATTCCATGACATGTGCAAAAATACATCAGGGTTTCCTTCACCAGTGTACCGAGGTACCTGGTTATAACTTAAGCACATAACCATGTGCGGCCTGATCATGTGAGTAAATGTGTTCTTAACCTTGCACCCAAATAATTCATACATTCCATGCACCCAGTTGTCATAAGAAAAACTTGTAGTATCACTAACTGAATGAGCATCATCCCATTGTATTACTCCTTCCTTAGATGGCTGAATTACCTTAAGGTCTCTGATTGTACGCGCATATATCTTATTCAAGTCCTTATAGCTCAAAGGCTCAACACAAGGGGCATCCTTTGTATCTATCAAAAGGTATAATAATGAGATATTACTTATTCTCAAAGCTAATGTACCCCTTTTTGAAGTGTAAATATACATTATTTTCATAACACCAGGGGCACCCAAGTAATGCTGGGAAACTATCTACCTCTACGAGCTCCAATACTTCAAAGTCCCTAGTAAACTTGGCTCCCTGAATCATAATAGTAGCATCTTTTAATACCCCAATAGGATTAGCCCTAGTTCTATTTTCCATATACAACACATTCAAAGAAGGTTGCAATGGTGGTCTGCCCATCTGATTCCAAGTGTCCAATGTGAGTACATTAACTTTTGCACCTGTATCTATCAGAATATTTCTCAGAATCCATCCATTTATGACCACATTCAATGTAATCTCCTTATCATACTCATGATTATGGGGAGGAAGATTTACATGAAGGATCTTCCTCTCATGCTCATACCTGCGCACAGTACCTTTTCTCTCTCAATCATTCTACTAACAAAAGGATTATGTTCTCATGGTGTAACATTCTGTAGATTTCATTCAAATCATCTACATCATTATATGGAATTTAGACATTCTTAGCTCATTCCAACACTCACGCCTACTCCTTCAAGCTCTGAATCTCTCCTTGTAGATTCCTGATAACATCCATAGTCTCTAGGTAAACCTCTTTCTGATGTTCAACATCAGGTTACTTGGCATTAATCACCTATTTCTTCATTATAGTTGACTTATACTTCAGAGGTTCACGAGTGCGTGCAGCCTCAATGTGTGTGGTAACTAACACAGGTTGTAATTCAAAATGCAGTCCAACCTTTGACATCCATTGATATCCATCAGTGTGTTAAATCTTAATCATAGTTTCTCCCTTATCTTGCTTGTGTTTTTTTCTCATATGCTCATACAAGTCAGGACATTCTTCAAATTTATGTTGTTTTCCACACCATGAGAAAACCACATTCTGAGGGCACTCACGTTGATAATGATAAGGAGATCCACAAGTAAAATAAGTTCCTCTAGGAAATCCTCCTCTTCCACCACCATGACCTCAGCCTCTATATCCACCACGAAAGCCTCTATTCCTATTATCCCCATTATTGCACCCTTCATTGTGCTGCTCTCCTTATTCCTTAGATACACTTGCTACACTAGTTTGGCACACACTAGTTTCAATGGCTTCATGTATGTGATCAATCACTCTACAGTTAACTATATCTTGAGTATAAGTTTTACAAATTTTACAATACATGGATACATTATTATGGATTGTGCGTTGAAAAAGAGGACATCTACTTGCATCATGGTCTAAGTGAAAAATATCACAATCTAACAACATGGCACACTAATTTACGAGGGAAGATATCCTTAGTATGTCCTTCAACCTTGCAATCCGTACACCAAATCCTACTACGCGTATCATGGGATGAATTAACAAAGATATTTTCTAATTGTTTCACCATAGCTACAATCTGTGCTTCAAGAAATGGGCTTACTCTAGTGTCCACACTCCCAACTTCCTCAGCACACAGAGTTGCTTCCAAAGGATTATGTGGATCTACAAAAGTATTATGAGATAACACCCTTCTAAAAGGAGTCAACAACCCTCCAACAAACCACTATGCATGCTGACTAGGGTGTATGTCATAAGACAATTTTGACAACAAAGTTTTAAAAAATGCATCATATTCCCAAATGCTTTCTGATAAGCCCTGCTTAATGTCTTTAAGTGCACTGATACTTTTCTGTTCAAACTTTAGGATATGGAACTCAGCTAAAAATGTAGAGCACAAAGCATCATAATCCACCACAGTCTAGTGTGGGTTGTACTTTCTATACCAGTTATACGTACGCCCTTGAAGAGTAGTACCAAACTAACTTGCCTTCCTATCTGGAGTAGTGATTCCTTTAGTGCGCCATAGCAACTCACACTTATGCACATGTTCTGTAACATCTTCAATACCTCTATATTCTGGCAAGTAGAGAGACATCTCATAAAACACCTACTGTGGCTGATGAGGGTGTGGACCTTGTCCACTAGATCCAGAACCAGAACCCCCACCAGTATTTCTCCCACCACCAGAACCACCTAATGCACTTGATCCCAAGCCTCCTAAGCCTCTTGAACCACCTCCTCCTAGTAGTAGGTGCAAGACTAGTGGATGTACTTCCATACATCCCAATAGTAGTACTAAACTGAACTCCCACAGTCTATGAAGTTTTAGTACTTCTAAACATGTTTCCAATGTTCTGTGTGCCCACACTCTGTCCTGATGATGCGCCAGAAAATATTCCTCCAATTGGTCCTCCAAATAACAAAGATGTTGTCACCTGTGATGTCATAGATGTTGTCTGATGCACTTTTGTATTCAAAGGAAAATGATATCTACTTGAAACCATTGGATTACCTACACTTGCTTGTTTATCAATAGTTACTTATAGAAATTGAACACCAAGCAAAAGGGCTAGGTTGCCAGGTGGGATCAGATGCGCACTCACGGTCCTTAATCTTTCCTCATTAGATGTGCTCTCATCAGAAGCCAGAGGGGATTCTCTACTATGTTTTCCTAAGTGGGGGAGATCTTGATGCTCCGGCTCCACATCTTCCATGTGAGCTTCAAATCCTTCATGAGACATCATCCTCCACAACTCCACAGACTCCTCAATATCACGCTTCTTCACCAATTCCCTCTCCTGTGCTTCATTATACTTAAGCCACCTTTCTTCTCTCTGCCTTTTTTCTGCAAGGTCTTCCATCTTTCACCACACCTACTCCTGCCCTTACACGTGGTGGGGTGTTTAGCTAGCCATAGGTAGGTGCTCTAAACTCAGCACCACCATCAAGATCTTAATTGACAAAGGAATAGTGTGAAGGTAAGATCCTATGGGTTCACACAAGAATTCAAACTCAGCAACTTATGGACAAGAATACGTAGACACAATGTACTCCAAAGTATAACTGTGCATAACACCATCCCATCAATGATCTACAGCATGTGTCCAAGGTTCATCTGCATCATTAAAAAATCCTGATACTCTTCCTCGTATCCAAGTCCTTGGTCTGTAATACCAAATTTTCTTTGATGCATATGTAGATAAACCACTCATAAAATCTATTGGAAAAAAGAAAAATAAGCAACTCATAAAGCTCATGATAAATATGTTCTTCAACCCACATGCATGCATTGAAATCAGGTCCATAACCATATCTTTCATGTAAACTGATCTTGTCACTGTCAATAACCCAATCTTCAATAGCCACAAGAGTCAATTGATACACCATTATCATGCAACATTGTGGTAAATAGTTTGAAAATAGGTCCCAACAATGGAACCAAAATGTAGTATTTTTTCCCACTCAAATCCTAGATGTGCTGGCACATCACTCAAACATATCTGATGCTCACCCAAAGTGCAAAAGTACCAGGTCCCTCTTTGTTACTATCTTACCAAGGTATGTTAGCATGCATGTTCATAATAACCATAATCAAAGTGCATATCCCATTCTAATCAATCAGATCCATGAGCTCAATTTGGAAACACACATAATAATAAATACATACAGATCACATAAGGATTAATACTAGACTATTCACCATATAATTACCATGAGAAGACACATCAACAATCAATATCCAACCATAATGATCCATTATATTAAATCATGACAAAACCACTAGCAAAATACATCATTAGTACCATCACATAAGTCATGAGCGCAAAATCATACCAACAACATAACTCTGTTACAATATCAATGATAATCCCCTTTAAACCATGCAAATTACATACATATATATAGGGGTGGGGACTTTCCCTTCACCACCCATGCACTCTCAAAAATAGCTCACATGTAATAAAGAGACATGCTGTGTACTACATAGATAACTGCATAAGCATGCAAGCTTCTCAAATAATAGGTTATGTCAATTTTAACTCCAAGTTCTAATCATATTACTAGCTTCGAACCTTTGTATGACACGTTAATCTTCTTGCTGCACTGTGTTCCCAAAATAGACTTTTCATTGCTTGGAGTCTGCATGCCTCAGTCCAATCCCAAATCGTTGTGTGAACACCATTCCAATCATGTCATCATCCAAAAATAGTCCTTATCCTCAAAATATGGCTAAGTCCTGATCCAAAGGTGTCCAGCCTGGGTAGTTACCTTCGCACACTATCTATCCCGTGCCTTCAAATACACCATGCCCCCGTGTGCATACCTTCCATGTTTTCTCCTTAGAAACATTTTTCTCTCAACAAGCAAAAATACTTCCACCATATTTCAGATGGTGCATAATTCTAACACAAGAACTAAATATCCTAATTATCTTTTCACATTGTTGTGATGTAGCTTTGAAATGGAAAATTCTATTCTACCTTCTTGCCTACGCGACTAGATGCAATTGAGAAGTTAGAAGAGTAGGTTTGTCAAAATTAGTAAGCAAATATACATTGATTAAATGAAAATTTAATCAATACGAATAATAAAATCATTAACAAAATTTAAAATTTAATTACAACCTGTATTTACCACAAATTTACCTTCATTAATCACTAAATGTATTAAATAATGTTAATAGATAAACAATTATAACTACCAACATTAATATGTGTCAACTGGGGCTTAAAATGTGCACAATTATAGATCTAATATGTCATGCAAATTGCTCCACAACAATATGCCTCCGACCGGAGATTCAAATACAAAGATGGGTCCTTGCATGCCTTGACATCTATATGGCCAAACTAATTCCTCAGGCTACAAACCTTTTCTCTAGACTTACTCACTCAATATAAATGACTGATCTGCCAGTGAACATGCCTCCAAAAGTCTGATCTCTCTTGGTATCTTTCCATGTGTTGACTGTGTTTTGTTGAGATCTAAATTATTCTTTCTTGAAACCCTAAATTTTGTATATTGAAACCTAAAAAGGGTTAGTTATGATTGTGTTAGATTGCCTAACCACACCCATTGCTAACGTGATGTGTATTTACACTATATTACCACTACTCCAAAGAGGGATCCAATCACAAGTAGATTTCCCAACCCTAAAATTAAAATTGTGTTAATTTTAAATTAAGAAATTAAAGATGCAATTCGTTACATAAATTTCTTAATGCAGCTTCAAGGTAAGAAGCATTCTTGATTACTTGATATTTTGACAAATTCATAAGGGAAGCAAATAGATAAATAGATATAAAAGTATCATGGCTTATTGTGGGTTGTATATAATAACTATGCAAAATTTAATTCGATCTGCTATGACTCTTTACCTATTTGAAGTGAGACATGGAAAATATCCATAATGCCACTAATATCTATCAAAATAGATAGTGATATTTTATTCATTTACCAATCAATTTACCTTTCATAAAACATCACCCATGAAAAAGTTAGTATAACTATACCCTATTGAAAAGAAGGCCATTTAAACTTACAATGGTTTGAATGTCACGAACCTATCCTAGACCTATAAACTTGGTCCAACGTGGAAAATAATCAGTACTGAATTGATTACTCTCATAGTACAACTCCACATACATGTTATATGTAAATCATCATGCATAACCTAAAACCAGAATTAGGATTAGAATCCTACCTACAAACTATGAGTTGTCATATTAGATAAATCAATATCTATTAAGGAAGTATCTTAAATGTATTTAGCATGTTGATTCAGTCATGGCAAATGCATTTAAAATTAATGAAATTGGTCAGAGGATTGTAAAAAGTAGGATCTAATTTCTGTGAAATCATAGATGTATTTAGATTGCAATGTAATATATATAGTGCACTCATCTTCTAAAATTGGATTTTTATTGCCTCTAGAGTAATTTGATAGTACGATAAGATTAACTAACCATAACTTTGTTTCCACTTTAGAGTAACACAAACTTTTCATGATGTACGAAATATGGATTTAAATTTTCCACAAATCACTTAGAACATAATGCAATACAAATGTTGTTATTTTGAATATAATAATATGTCTGAAATATTTGTCACAAATTCCTCCAAAATCCTCTTCTATCATTTTATTTTTCTAACTTCCGGTTGAAAGGAGATTGAAAAAATGAATGAAATTTAGGTTTTGAGGAACCATTTTGCCACCTAATGTGCACTGCTTCAAAGAGGATTATCATCCAAGTATGTTCTTCACCTATTAACCATTCTCATTTTGTAAGACAGATCTACATGTATACAAGTAGGATTCTTATCCCATAAACCTTCATAATGATATCTATGAAATGGTATGACACTGCCTCTCACTGGGAATATGGAATAGCTTTTTCTCAATTTTTGAAAGTCCTCAAACTTATACAAGGGTATTATATATACTGTAAGATCCTATATATATATAATAATAGGGAATATATTTATTACTGTTTTGGTACTGAAGATTAAGTGTCTTCCCCTATATATAATTTGGATGGTTTTCTACACTGATGACCATTGTGCCAGTAAATGAGTGGGGTTTGATAGGTATTATATGACCAAAATTACATTGAGAAAATATTAAGGACTTGGAAATCATTGGAATTCAGAATTATCAAACATTAGGGTTTTTTAAAGACCAATCTGTCACTAAGTAACCTTGCTTTAAAAGTCCCACAAAATTCATAACCATTGCAAGATCTTTGTTATGTAGTGGTCATTGACCAATAGTGAAAAAATGGATGACAATTTGATCTTATCCCTAATAGATGGTAGAAAGTAAAATGTGGCCACCAAATTTGTTACACTATATGTTCTAAAATGGTTTAAATAAAGGATATAATAAATTGTTCGTGTGTTCCTCTGAATAATACTATGTATTCATGTCCTTCTATTAATTCAGTTACTTCTTATGAGGAATTTAATTTGGTGAAAATACAAAGATAGTGCATTTGAGCTGTATTTATGCACAAAACTCGTGTATAGGGATATAATCCAAAACTAATATTATCAAATAGGAACAAATGACTAAATTTGGGTGTACTAACCATTAAAAACCTCTTAGATTTATAGGAAGAATTTCTAGTGGAAACGAAGAATTCTTATTGTTCAACCCACCTTACATTCCAAAATTTAATTAGGTGTAAATTACCTCGCCATTTTTTCCTCATTGACTTCGATGTTAAATGAATGTGCTGCAATTCTTATAGGAATTGAACAACCATGTGCAGACAAATGGGATGTTGCAACAATGCAACAATAAACATACCCGTGCACATATAATTACAAATATATTGTTTGAACCATATAACAACTCAAATAATGACAAACAACATGCTACGGGAATACTATTCCCAAATACAATTAAAATATGGTTTATAACAACTTACCACAATTTAATAATTAACTTACCTATGCTAAATTAACCTAGGTAAAATATGTTTACCCTAACATTCCCCCCCTTAATTTTGCATTGCCTCAAGGGATGAAGAGAGGAATTCTCTGAACAACTCAAATTTGTCACGTGCAAGTGACTTTGTGAAGATATCTTCTCGTTGTTCATCTGTTGGGAAAAATTGAAGTTGTATATTGTGTTTCAAGACATGCTCGCGTATGAAATGTACTTGTACCTCAATGTGCTTTGTTCTTTCATGAAAAACTGGATTGTGAACAAGTTTGAGAACACCTTCATTGTCAACATACAAGGTGGTAGGTTTGTCCTGTGGTATTCCAAGTCCTTCAAGTATGTGACGTAGCCATATCGCTTCACAGACAGCTTCACCTGCAGACATGATACTCGGCTTCTGTAGAAGAGTGAGAAATAAAGTGTTGTTTCTTGCTTCCCCATGATATTGGTCTAGATCCCAAAAAGAATACAAATCCTGAAGTGGATTTTCTATCATCAATGTTACCTGCATGATCTGAATCTGAATATCCAGTCAAGAAGAATTTATCATTCTTCTTGTATTCTAGACCAAGATCCACTTTTCCCTTGAGATATCTCAAGATTCACCTTGCTTCCTTCCAATGAAAAACTTTGGGTTCCTGCATGAACCTGGATAGATAGCTCACTACAAAGCTGATATCTGGTCTAGTGTAGGTGAGGTAAATGAGACTCCCAATCAACTACCGATAGAGAGTTGCATTTACCACAGGAGATGGATCTGAATGAGATAACTACAATCTGTTCTCCATAGGTGTAGCAATAGGTGTGCAATCCATCATCCTAAATTTCTTGAGCATTGTCTTGGTATACTTCAACTGAGAAACAAATATGTGATTCTCTTTCTGCCATACTTCCAATCCAAGACAATAGTGCATCAGCCTGAGATCTGTCATGTCGAATGATCGGTTAAGATCTTTCTTCATTGCATCGATCATCTTCACTGAACTACCAGTGATGACTAGATCATCGACATAGACAACAACAATCACAATCTCCCCCTTTCTTTTTGAGGTAGAGATTGGGATTGTATGGATTTCTAACAAATCCATGTTGTATGAGATGCTCATCAATTTTGATGTACCAAGCCTGGGGTGCCTGTTTAAGGCCATACAAAGATTTCCTGAGTCTGCATACCTTTGTTTCTTGACCAGGTACAACATATCCCTCAGGTTGAGTCATGTAGACTTCTTCTTGTAAATCTCCATTCAGAAAGGCACTTTTTACGTCCATCTGATGGACTTTCCAACCAAACTGTGCAGCTAGAGAAAAGATCATCCTGATCATTTTGATCTTAGTTGTGGGAGAAAATGTCTCCTCATAGTCAATGCCTTCTTTTTGTGCATACCCCTTTGCTACCAGTCTTGCTTTATACTTGTCTATGGTCCCATCTGCTTTGTACTTTGTTTTGAATATCCATCTGCAACCAATGGGTTTCTTCCCTGGTGGAAGATTGACAAGCTGCCAAGTGTTGTTTTTCATCACTGATTGATACTCAACATCCATGGCATCTTTCCAAGATTTTGACTGTAGGGCTTCCTGGACTGTAGAGGGCTCATCAGATTCAATAACTCTACTCATCAAAGAAAAGTTTACTTCTTCTCATGCTTTACTGTGAGTCCTTGGTCCAGTGGTGGATGTATCTGGTGGAGCATCCAATTTTGCATCTCGTATCATGTTAGTATACCACTTGGGCATACGTTGAACTGCTCCCATGGGTCGTGGTTCTATCTGATCATCACCATCATCCCCATCATCACTTTCATCATCTGTGGGAACATCAGCTTCTATTTTTACAACAGGTGAAAAATCTACATCAGGTGAGTCTGGAGGAGGAGTCTCTGCTTCCTTCTTCTCAAAAAACTCAACATCTCTGCTGGTGTAGACTTTCCTGGTCTTCGGATCCATCAATCTGTACCCAAGAGTCTCTTCACTGTAGCCAATGAAGATGAGTTTTTGTGATTTCATATCCAACTTCTTTCTATTTTTCTTAGGTATGTGCATGCTTTCTTTACACCTGAATACTCCGAGGTGTGCAACATATGGTTTCCTCTTTCACCATGCTTCGTATGGTGTTACTCCATCAAGAGAAACTGTGGGCAACTCTGTTCAACAAATAAACTGTTGTCTTTGTTGCTTCTACCCAAAATGTCCTCGCTAGTCCAGAATCATCGATCATGCAATGCACCATTTCCATGATAGTATGATTTCTTCTCTCAACAACACCATTCTGTTGTGGTGTGTGTGGAGGAGGCATTTGTCGATGAATCCTGTGAGCTTGTAGGTAGGATTTGAACTCATTACTGGTGAATTCCCCCCCTTGATCTGAGTGGAGAGTTCTGATGTGATGACCAGTCTCATTCTCAACAGCCACTTTGAACTTCTTGAAAGTTTCAAAAGCTTCACTTTTCTTACGAAGACAATATATCCACATTTTTCTGAGTAGTCATCAACACAAAGCATAAAGTACTAAAATCCAGAATGACTCGGTTGCATCGGACCTCAAAGATTGGTATGAACCAGATCAAGCTTACCATGAGCTCGATAAGTACTCTTCTGGAATGAAGCTCTGTGTTGTTTTCCTGCTAGGCAGTGAGGACACTTATCTGTATCCTTCTGGAGAGATGGAAATCCTTTTACCATATTGTACTGGTGAAGTGTTTTGAGATACTTGAAACTGATGTGACCAAGTCTCTGATGCCACAACTGTGCAGAGGTAGAATTCTTAGCCACAAGTTCCTGATCATCTCTGTGGAAAAAATCAAGCTGGAACATGCATCCCACATTAGAGGCTTTTGCAACTATTTTTGAGCCTCATGATTTGTCTCGAATTAAACACATTTTCTTTCGGAATGACTATCAAAGTCAATTTTCAAATTGTGATCTAGGAGTTGGATAGCAGATTCTTTGTCAACCCAGGGACATATAGTACATCTGATAATCTACAATTGTGTGAACCAAGAGGTAGAGAAATGTTCCCAATCCCCTGTACTGTGTATGAAGAATCATCACCTAATGAAACATGATTTTTTGAAAGGTGTGTCCCTCATTGTGGTAAACCAGTCTCTGTGGCCTGGTCATGTGTCGAGTGGATCCCAAATCAACATACCAGACATCACTAGATGACGTGGAGGGTTCACTTGATCGAGCAGTGTACAAGAAGTCTTCATTATCTGAATGTTCTTCTTGCTCAGCTATATTTCCTTGTTGATGGGGTTTTCTTTTAAAGTTCCCCTTTTTTTCCCCTTGATTGTAGTTAGAATGTCCCTTATAAGATTGTTGATTTTGAGGTCCAGAGTTTCTTGATGAACCTTTCTTATAGGTATTGAACCAACAATATTTTAACTCATGTCCTCTTTTGCAGATAGGACATTTATTCTTATTTTTTTTGTTTGTCCCCATCTTAATGTTGTGTTTGGGAATTTTGAGAGGAATTAGGATTTACTTTTCCTTTTCCTTTCCATTTCTGATGAGAAGAAAGTGCCTGCTCCTCTTCATCATCTTTATTGTACATTGCTTCCTCTTGTTGCAGTAGATTCACTAACTTGTCGAAACTTGACTGTCTGATCTAACAAGTTGAGTGTTGTCACAAAAATGTGGTATGAAGGAGGGAGTGCTCTCAGAACAATGGGAATGAGAGTTATATCAGTGACCTCCTCTCCTAGGGCTAGAAGTGAAGCCCTTAATTCTACAACTCTTCTTAAGAAAGCTTCTATTTTCTCATTTTGTTTGAACTTCAGTGTGTGTAACTGACTCTGCAAATTCAGTATGACATTCTTGTTCTTGGCCTCGTACACTGTGCTCAACTTATCCCATGCTTCTTTGGCTGATTTGGCATCTCGAATGTGGGGTTGCACATCGTCAGACACTGCAAACAAGATTATCAGCTTGGCCTTCTGATCGGATCTATCAAACTGTCATTGTTGGGTTGTATCAGTTGTTGATCTGGTTACAGAACCATCCACAACATTCCAAATCTCTTCAAACTCAAGTTGTGTTTTGATTTTTGTCTTCCATGCTGCATAGTTATTTCCTCTTAGAAGTTGAGAATCTGGAAGAAAGAACTTGGGGGCATTGGTGCCCATTTTGTAGAATCAACTGACAAAGGGTAAGGCTCTTATCACTCAGGTATATGGTCTCCCAATCTATATACCGTCAGTCTGATATACCTGAACCTTTCTATATACGTGCCCTTCTGATATACCCATCGGTACGTGGAAGAAGCTCACCCTTTCTATATACTGGTAGTACGTGAAAGAGGTGTTAACGTACGTGAAAGAATCTGATACGTGGTACCAAGACAGTACTGAAAGGGGTCTGTGTGATTATTGACACCGGCTCAAAGAAATATCCTCATATGCGTGCGTAACCTTCGCTATATACTCAGATAATTTCTCAGTCTGGATTTAAGTCATGCAATCGTTCACAGATGGATGGGAGGGCTCAAAGTGTGTGCACTGTGTCCTTATTACTCCCCATCGATTTAAAGGGTCGATGCCCAGATGACGTTGTTGCAGCTATATTAGGTGTTAAGTGCAGTAGTAGTCGTGACGGCTTTACCCGTAAGCGCTTCCCAGAGGCACTGTTTATACCGAACGCTGTGAATGAGATCCAAAGATCTCATGAGTGATACAAAACCAAATTTTTATTATTTTTATTACAAATCTCTTCAGTTTTTAAGCAGTTACAATGGTTTGTGGTTGAATATGACAACCTGCAAATTAGTACAATACACTGAAATATACAATTACATCCAAAATTCTGAAAAAATTGAATGACAGGAAAAATTTTTTTGTTTTTCGGGGCCCTGGTGGCCTTCAGAGCTCAATATGGCTCTCTAAGAAAAAAAAACCACAAAAAAATGGCTAAAAATGCAGTTTTTCAAGTACCTCCTTTAAAAAATGTTTCAAAGAATCAAAAAATAAGCAAGTGGGAGAATTTTTTTTTGACCCCTTTTTAGGGTTTTCTCGCTAAATTTAGTAGTGGTTTAGGGGGTTTGGAGTGGTTTAGCTAAGTTTGGCAGTGGTTTTGGCCTCTATTTTGGTGGTTCTTGCTAAAATTACCACCAAATCAATATTTTTAAAAACAAATGTGCTTTGGGTGGGGGTTCGAACCCCAACACTCCCTTTCCAAAGCCTTTTCCTATCCAACTAGCAATGCATGCTCTAAGTGCTTTGCATATGAAATGAAGCAATTATATTTAAACTTAAAAAAAATAACTAACCTTTTTGAAAATCAGATGTGGCAGGGTGGATCATGGAGTCCACGTGGGCTGGGAGGGGTGGATTTAGGGTTTTCCGTGACATGAAAAAGGATCTGAGCTCCTTTTATCTTTGTATTTTTGCTTTTTGTTTATCTTTGGCCACTTTTTTTTTTTATTCCACCGTTTATTTTTATTTCCATTATTTGATTTGTTTTCATTTTTTTTTTCTTTTGATTTTTTTGAAAGGGATTGTTTTTTGCTTTCCATTTTTTTATGATTGACTCTTACCATATTGTTTCAACCACCAATTTTTGAATTTGGCATTCATGAGCTTTGGGCTGTGTTGATGTGCAATCACTCAACTTGGCTCTAGATGTGCTTGAATGGATGAATCTTGATCCAATGTTCAAATCATTGATACAGTTGATGATTCATTTGGAGGATTATTTGTGAATCTTATTGTTGAAAATGGCTCAGATTAATCTTGGCAATCAATTCAACTTGCACAATTCTTGGTTTCAATGTTACCAATCTCAACAATGGACTTGGTGAGCTTCTAAGGGCATTTCAAAACAACTCTGGATCACAATGCTGTAGGATAAAAATGGGTCCATCAATAGGTTGCAATGGTCCCAGTGCAACAATCTACTGGGCTCAACTTGGATACAAGCTTACCCAGCTTGTTGCAAAACATTCAAGACTCAAACTACAACTCAATCTTTCTTTGCAAAAATAACTCTGGCCAACTTATGGAGGTAGGATCAAAAAGCTTATAGACAACTGTAACCCTTTGTAGCAATGATGCTCACTCAAATGATGCATAGATCCTCCAAACTTTGAGATAGTCCTCCTCTAATTATAGCAGACTAACTAAATGCTCCTCTAAATTTAGAGGTAAAACCCCTAATGGGGGAAAAATTTTATTTTTTTTTTGAATTTTTTTCTGCAGCAAGCAAATTTTCCTGGTGCAGGGGGGGCACCAGTGCAAAAAAAAAATTGCTTTTCCAAACACCTGGAATGGAACAGGGGTTGTGGGGATGCAGGGATGTCTGGGAAGCTGCTGGAGGCAACACTGGCTCTCTTGGAATGCAGATTTCTTCTCCAAGAAACTTCTACCTTCTGCAACCTCTCTCCAACCTAGCGAGGAGCTTCAACCTGCTCTGGTACCAAATGAAAGTGTAGAAGAGGGAAAGCCTCACACTTTTATTAATAATCAATCAAATCAACATTACAATGAATGTGTTGCAATTCTTATAGGAATTGAACAACCATGTGCAGACAAATGGGATGTTGCAACAATGCAACAATAAACATACCCGTGCACATATAATTACAAATATATTGTTTGAACCATATAACAACTCAAATAATGACAAACAACATGCTACGGGAATACTATTCCCAAATACAATTAAAATATGGTTTATAACAACTTACCACAATTTAATAATTAACTTACCTATGCTAAATTCCTAGGTAAAATATGTTTACCAAATAACTTTAAATATTTATTCGAAGACTGAGATAAAATAAATATAGAAATAACAAGAAATATCTATTATGAAAAAAGAAAAGAAAGTGTGTACGATAGTGAGATAAGAGTAACTTAGCTTGCATTCAAATATTTGAGCTAATACTGGGCTGGAAACTAAGTGGAACATGATAGATCTGGATTGAGTAAGATTCATTTGGAAGACTATAATATAAAACTCCTTCAGAAATAAATTCCCACATGAGGACATGAACACCCCAGGCGCTAGTGTCCTGGAAAATGGTTTGTTTTTCTGATCTTTTCAAGTTTAAAAAGGTCTTCTTCCTTTTGCTCTTTTTATCTCTAGCTTGGTTGTAGGGTTTTACTATCACACAATGAGTGAACCTATAAAAAAACCATAGCTACCTACAAAAGGCTCAATTAAACATTATATGAAACAAATAATGCATATGCTTGAGTTCGGTTAACCATGGTAGTCACCCCAATGTGATTGGCATTAAACATTGCACTACATTTCAAACTCTATGTAGTTCTTGTTTGTTTATTTGTTTGTGTGTGTGTGTGATCGAATCATGTCCCTTAAAGCTAGGTTTCTCTTGTGCCAGTCACATCAAGATAATGGGCTATAAATACTAATTTCCCCCAAGATGAATGTGTGAGATGGAATTCATAAATATCCTTTCTTATGTAGTGAATGATGCATCCTAAATGTTTCATTCTTGAATGTTCTCATTTCCCCCAAGTAGTAGATAGTAAGTAATAACCCAAGTTGATCATCCCCGAATAATAGTGAGTAAGTCATGTATATATATGACTCCCTTGTTTTAATTTCATCATTAAAAACCAAAAAGGATGATCCAAAGTGATAAGAAAGGTTATAGAAAATATAACACACAATGTGGCATTTCAAATTTGAAAAAAATAGGGAAAAGGACAGAATCGCTCAAAGGAGACAATAGTGCCTGGGTGCTCCTACTCCTAAAGGGAGGTATTGTCCAGGATGCTCAAAGGATAGAATAAATAATATAAATATGGGGCATATGTTGTCCAATGTACAAAAGTAAAGTATCCACTCCAGAAAAAAAAATGATAAGAGTATAGAAAGGATAAAGCAATGTAAGAAAAAAACAAGTGTTGTTAACGTATAGTTTTATTGCTTAGGAATCATGTATATAATGACATAATAAGAGGCATGATTTAATTAGTTAGTGTGTGATTTTGTGTCTATATTTACCCCCACTTTATGTTGGCGAATGAATACTCAATAACATTAAGTAGATAAGAAGAGTGTACCTTGTGGAGAGTAGGAGGGAGTTGTAACTGATAGAGTGCATAATGATAATTGTACTTTATACTGTGATGTGTATCATGGAATATAAAAGAGGATAAGAATCCTAGGGGTGACTTTGTATGCATAGAAGAAATTATGTCTACATTTGTTCCTTGGATATTGCCTTTATTGGAGCATCTTGTGCTTGATATTGTTTCTTGTTCCATTTGTGTGTTATCTCTTTTTAGAGTAAGGTCAGACCTACAAAATAAGATAAGTAAATGCTCATGATAAATTCAATTGAAATTTTACTTAGTAAATGTGAAAATAGAAATGCGTATTGAGAAATAAGTGAATCAAGGATAGAATACACATGAATGTTGTGAGATAAGAGATATAATTCTTCCTATATGTTTGTTGCCTTGGAGATGGTTGGAGTAATACTAAGGATTTAGGCATCCTTTCACCAAGGGAATAGTATTGGGAGAGCTATAAGATTTTCCCTCCAACCATTTAACGCTTTCCACGGATAAGTGCCACTGCATATGGTCACAAACCCAATAAAAATGAGTAGAAATGACACATTTCTCCAGGCATATCGTTGTCTTCCATATGCCCTAGGTTCCATTCCTTATTTGATCCAGAGAAAACAAAGTAATTAGTTCCCTTACCAAAAGAATGTAACTTACTAACATCAAAAAATTTCAAAAAAAATCCCATACAAAATTAGCGAAATCTATATTTTTTTTCACAAAAATTCACTTTTTATTTTTTTTTTTTGCTCACGTCATATTTTTTGAGGATAGATTTCTCATCAAGTCGACCATTTTAAATGCTATTGTCAAAAAATGATTTTTAAAAAAATTACATATATTTTTGGTTGACATCATAAACTATTAGCTGACAACATAATATATGTTGTTGGCTGGTAACCTTTTTAATGCTACCGACTGACAACATATTTGCATTTTCTTCATATTCGCCATTAGCGTGAAAGTCAATTTTCACAGATTCACCAATGAATTTCTACAATTTGTTTTTTTTTGGGGGGGGGGGTCTTAAAATTTTCTATGGTATGGTATTTACCTTTCTCAATTTGATCCCGAAATTTCAGTTACATATTATTATTTAAGTCATTTACTCCTCTTCATTTGGCCTTTGTAACTTAAATCACCTTCAAAAGAATATGTAAGCAAGTGAAACTCTCCTTATTTAGAACCTTGTACTCTTATGGAATCCTATTGCAAAAGCTATCAAAAAATTCACCCAAAGATCCCTATAGTTCACAAATACCTTTGCACATTCATTAGGGTAACACCATCTACAAGTCTGAATCTTCCTACTAGCTCTAGGGGATTACATCCCACATTTTAAAGCATTCTAACTCACTAAATAAAGTATAATTGCAAGAGAGAAAATCAAATCAAGAATTTTCAAATGAATAATTTTAATAATGATTGGCCTATATCTAGATATCACATGCTAGGTGGAGAATGATGTTTGGTTTTAGGCCTCTTTAGAGTAGTGTTAACATCAGTGGTGCACATGGTGCCCAAAAATCAAATAATGTTTGTTTTGTAGGAATCTCTATCCATGCTTCGGGTTTTAAAGGTTAAGTAGAGTATTCTAAAGTTTGTGTAGTTTGACCAAAAGTGACTGGCAGAGAGACAAAGATATTTATACAAGTGACATACCCAAAAAGTTGTAAATCATAGTTCGAAGAATGGAAAACTAACATCAAATATAAATAATTCAAGACTGTACAAATAGGTTAATACCATATAGACATTCTCGATCCTATTGTATGGTTCTTCCTAGGATCATATTCATGTAATAGTTCTATTTTTGAATCATTCTCAGGTCTGGATTCACTTGTTCCATCATTCAGATCACCCAAAAATTCTCAAAATCTTATGTAATCAACTAAATGCACTCAATACAATGTATTTATGAGCTTGCATTATATCGTGTACATTTATTGCAAGTATAAATACATTAATATGATATTGAATGGTTAATGTTTGAAGTTAATTAATAAGAATAACCCCATATAGATTTTATTTAATCATTTTATGGTTATGTGTAAATATTAATCAAATCTAAAAAAGAGTGAAAACATTTGGTGGACCTAAATGTTGGAGTGAAAAAATGAATAAGTATTAGGCATGTGTAGAGGACTACATGCACAAAGGCATGCACATATAGTAAAGAGACATACAAAGTCAAGAATAGGAGTATGTACACAAGACACATTTCCACACCAATAACTACATACAACAAGGCTATAAAATATAACATGTGAAACCATGTGTATAGGAATAGGAAATAGAAATACGTCAATACATGAAGGTGCATGCAACACAGAGAAGAAGTTCAACACGTGAAGCCTCGCTCATATGCACACAGAGTTGAGGACTTACCCATTTTTAGAGAAAGGCTAAAAATAGGAAAGAAAGTAAGATGTCATGACATGCAAGCTACGTTTGAAAGTAGGAAAACATCTGTAAGGGAAGGTAAGGATGGTGCATGAATACGATCTAATTATAGGATTAAAGAAAGATAAGGTTGAGCTATTTATAGCTCAGAATAAAGATAAAACAGAGTTATAAAGGCATGCACCCTATTATTAACACACCTATTGTTAGGAAAACGCATGTAAGTGGTGAAGGGAAAGTCCCTACCATGTATAAATAGGTGTAGTACTCTTCTAGGTAGTTCTTTGATATGTGTGCCTTAGTAGGAGCTCTTGGATGATGTTTCGTTTTGATTGTTCTTGATATATGCATGAGGAAAGGTCAGTGCTATGAATTTTTCATGTTTGCACAAAGGTTCAACACATGGATGGTTGTAATCATCATGGTTGTGTGATGAATTATATTTATGATGGATAATAGTATTTGGGTTGCAAGGATTACTAGGTCTGAGTATGGTGTTATGGGAGTTCAAATACTATTGATAATTGTCTATGTTCATTGATTTCCTTATTATATGTGTTGTCATTGATTTTAGTAGATATGTTGTATCTTTTGATGATCATGTATGCTCTAACCACATCTTGATAAGTAACTAAAGAGGGACGTGGTGGTTGAGCATGCTTCAAATGAACATTCATAGCTTGTGTGGATGAAGTGCCAACATGCCCAACTAAGCATTGGCTAACAAAAAGAATAAATTTTCGTTCTTTTTCCAAGACCTATTTTCTTTCTGTTCATCAGGATGTGGCATACTAATGGCATTCCAACCATCTTTAGAGAATATTGTGTGTTGGGTGGAGGACGGCTAAGATGAATTTTCTCGAAGATATAGTACTAGACCATATTTTAATGTGTGCAAGTCGGTGGAATATAACATCTATGATTTCTTGTAAAAGATGATCTTCATCTTCTTTCTAGTAGAATTGTACTAGTGGTAAATAACTTACATGTAGAATAGGGGTGCCTGTCTAAGAAGAAAGAAAGTGTGGAGCTAGGAAAACTATTAAACACTTTCTATTTTGGGAGTGCCATATACAATATATGTAGATTGTTGGTGGGAAGGTTTGTTATGTAATTATATATTGGAGCATATGATTTTGACATACTCATGCTTAAAAGAAGAAAATTTCTAGTTTTTAAGTAATATTAGAAATTCATACTAATGAACGCTACCTTTAGCAAAGGAGACCTTGATGATTGATCTTGGGATAGAGAAATTACCAATGGAAGGATAAAACTCCACCGTGCATAGAGGCAGGAAGCAGGTTTGGTAAGGATTGCGTTGGTCTAAATGGAAGAAAGGGAAAGAGAGGAAATACTACACATGTATAATGATGTGCATGAGAGGGAAATTGAAGTGGCACTAAGACTTAGGGGAATGATGAAGGGAGGAGGTGATGAGAACCCTGCAGAAGGTAAGGGACCACATGATCATGTCCTACATGTATTGGGAAAGCATAATAGAAGGAATCCTTCGAAATCTAACAAGAGCGAGTCTTAGGATAGAATGAGAACCGTTGGAAAACATCTAACCTAGATTGGACACCTATCCCTTGTGCATGGTGCTTAGAATCCAAAAATTGTTGTATAATATCATCATAGTGAAGGTGAGAAGGAAGGTACTCACGGATCACCAAGTTGGGTTGGAGATATAGGTAAAAACATATTGGTATCGACACAAGAGGCACAATAGATTGAGGTAGCACACATAATAGTGTAACAGGATCCCATGTTTAGATAGACCTTATTTATAAGTCATTTGGTAGGTGCACTATCAGGGTAGAGCAGTGACATGCCACCCATTGGGAGTAATACCATAGGTGGAGTAGTAGGACAAACAGTTGGTGTGTAGTTTAGCACTACTACATGAATGCAAGGTAGTACTTATACAAGTCCCTAGATCATAGTGGGAGGTTCTGGAGGTTCAAGTCCACCACTGCATGAAGGAAATTCTAGTGGAGATTCAAGTTTAGGATGGCCCCACTCTAGGACAGGGTCAACAATAGCTAGTACTAAAACCTCAACAACCACAATAGTAGACCCCAAAGATTTTATTTAAAATGTCTCTTCATTTACTAGAGTATAGAGGTGTAGAAGATTCTGATGAAAATGTGCATAAGTGTGAGTTATTATACTGAGCCAAGGGAATAATGGATCCTCATTGAAAGGACAATCAATTTACAACCAAAATCTTGGGCCGTGCACATAGCTAGTGTAGAAAGTATGATCCACATCAGAAAACAATGGATTATGATGCGTTGTGCATAGATTTTTGGGCTGAGTTCCATATACAGAATTTTGAGCACCAAAGCATTATCACACTGAAGGATATTAAGCATGGATTGTCTAAAAGTGTTAGGGAATATGATGCATGCTTTAAGACTATGTTATCTAAGATTTCCTATGACATTCATGAGTGCCAACATGTGTGGTGGTATGTAGGAGGATTATTAACACCTTTCCAGAGGGCTCTTTCACATAAGACATTTTCTAATCATGCGTGAGGATTTAGAAGCCATGTTGCATTCTAAAGAAGTTGGAAGATTAGATACTGTGGTAAGTCCATTTTTTGAATCTCAGATTACAGCAATGGTTACCTTGTTAGAGAACTTATCAGCCAATTTTTCTCATGAGACGCAAAGTGGACTAGGGTGTACTAATTGGCAGGTGGAAGGACATACAAAAGATAGATGTTTGGGTAGGAATGTGTGCACGTTGTTGACAACTTAGGTGAGATTTTTCATAAGAATCCTAATGTCCATAATTGTCCACTTTTACAATGCGTGACATAGAAGAATGTATCTTGTATATTACAAAATGTGATGACAATCATACCCATGACATAGAAATAATGTCGTACTTGATTGATCAAATCCATGAGGCATGTGAAATAGGTTTGTGTCAGACCAATCTGGAGAGTGTCTCACATGTGCAAGATGGACAGACTAGAATGATGGGTGCACACAATAATGGGAATAGAGGTTTTAGAAGTGGATATCGAATCAGAGGCCATGGTGGATGTGGACAGCTTGTGTGTGGGACATGTTATACATGTTTATTTCTTGATCATTATCAACATGATTGTCTGAAGAATCAGATGTGCACGTATTGTGGTAAGGCGCATAAGATGGAAGATTTCCCCGACTTGTATTCCCACATGTGTAAGAATAACAAAAAGGATAAGAGTGTAAAAATTATTAAGGTGGAAAGCACTAAGAAATCAAAATGGGAGCCTAATAATATGGTTAAGCCTTAACTTCAAGTATATTTTGTTAGTCATCTCAAGATCACAAATGGTTCATACCTCTTGAGATGTATTTCTAAACACTTAATCAATATTTGGTGATGTGTTCACATCTTGTAATTCAAGGAGTGGCTTTTAGAATGGCTTCAATGAAATTGGAGTTTAAGATATGTGTAGTCTCACCCTACAAACATTCCTTCAAGTCTCATTTAAGGAGAAATACTTCCATATAAAGGAGGAAACCTATTTCAATGAGGAGCAATTCAAGTGAAGATGTGTCCAAATACTATAAGCATGTTCTACTCAAGTGACATATGGTCAAGGAAGTGATTGTGAAGTTAACAATGATGTCTTCATGTTTAAAGATGAACTGGGAAGCTCTGTCAGGGAGCAATTTGAAGGGCGGATCATCATATTCTTTGGCTCCTTACATCATGTTCAAGACCTCTTCAAGGAACAAGCAAAAGATGTGAACTATAGAAAATTAATGGCATTCAATACCATCATGTGTGAAATATCAAGGAATCATATACTCCATGAGAGGTACAGTGAGCAAAGAGGTGTATGATTATCCTAAAGTTTATTCCATACAAGGAGAATTATAGAGCCAATAGGGTATTAAAGGATGATCTTCATATAGAGCACATGAATGCAAGAATGATAAATCATCTCTTTTTTTACTTGATGTCGTTCACTTGGTATGTTCTAAAATAATCATTCACACCTTGTAGTCTGAAACACTTCAAAGGAGGAAAGGACATTACAACCACCTTCATTTTAGTGGATCCAACTAGTGGTGGCTACATGCCAAAGAATAATTCAATGATAAAATTATTCCATCTACATGGTGAATACCTATTTATTAAGTGATTGATATCAAAAAATTGTTTGAGCATCATGGAGTTTTATTTTTTATCACTAGGGTATAAATTGTGGAGGAATTGAAAAGTAAGAGAGTGATCCTCGCCTCTACCTTTTAATTAGAAGAGAGAATTTGTTCCCCCCATCATAATTTAGAACTCATAAAAAAACAATTATAAACACTTAATTCATTACTTGAGGTTTAGAAACAGGATTTCAAACTCATGGTAAATTCATTTTTTACCCCTTTTACATGTTAGAATTTTTGTCACTAAAAAACAAAACCTAGGGTGTTAGGAAGGTGTTTTTAACCTCCAAAAACATTTGGCCCCATTCTCATGATATCCTCACCCACAAATCAATAATGTAAAGTACCCATTCTAATAGGTACTTATCAACATTTTTACAAATATTCAACCTATCACCATGTGGGGACCGTCCCTCTAGAGCTTGCAATTTATGGCCATTTTTTTCTGGAACCAAAATGGGTTGCTAACATTATTTTTAAATTCTTCATGAAACCTTCAAGTATTAGATAAAATGGATGTTACAACATAGTATAGGACTTGAATATCTTTCTATTGCCTATTTTTTTCCATCCTAACTCCTTACAAAGCTCCCAAAATCATCTAGAGAAGTCATATTTCACCATTAGAGTGTTTGTTCCTTGCACTAGAAAACCCGTTGTTGAGAAGATTGTCCTTGAGATTGAGAAATCATTTCCAAATATTCATAAAGGACATACCTCTAACACTTCCAAGATTTCCTTGAATCACAAACTTCGTAATGCTTTGATTATATTTTCTTACAACTCTCCCAGAGAATTTTTATTAGCTTAGAATGCTGCATTTTTGGGCCTTCCAAAGGAAGTTATCTCCATCAAGTACATTGAACAACCATCAATAATCATATTCAATCATCCTTGTTAGGAAAATTGAATCAAACTTAAAAAACTTTTTAATCACAAAATTTTATTTGAGTCAGGTTAAGAGTAGGTATGAGGAATTTTTGGCCATAGGAAGGAAACACCAGTGACCAGGAAGTGAAATATTCAACTATGGCCTTGTTCTCATGCTTAAATTTTCAAGGTTTTTTCATGCCAAAATTTATGCTCATGAAACCCCCTCTTACCCACTTTCATTCACCAAATTAATTTTTCGTAATGCACACAAATTAATTCATTGGTGTCTTATCCATATATGATATTATTTCAAGGATTTTCTTGGCAAAAAAACACAAAACGAATATCTGGAAAATTGAAATTTATCTTAATGTTGATGTATATTTATTTCTTCATGAAGTATATGGCACTTTATGAATCAAAACTTCCTTATACCCTACACTAGGGTGATGAAAGTCCTGATTTTATTCTCTATAGAAAGTAAATGAATGTGTGGAAGATTTTACACGTTTTAACACACCTACTCACCTACACTAAATTTTTTTGATGTTTAAAATATATCATGTGACACCTCTTTTAGGCTTCTAACTCTTCAAGTTTATCATTCAATTCTTCTATTGAACCACATCAATATATTATGGGGCCCTAATATACGCACATTCTTTCCTTATCCTTAACTTACTATTGTTTGATCTAATTATAAGTATCAAAGGATTATATACATGCCAACATGGGAAACCAAGGTCAATACCCCTTTCCATTGTTGATTGTGAGGATCACATGAGTGGTCCTATTAAATTGCATCACTAATCTTGTAAAGTAGTTAATCATGCATAGTATGTTTCTACCATATTATAAGAAAAAATAGGGATTCAACTTCATGATCAATAAAAAAATTCAATGAGTCCACATATCGTTTCGATCACCTGTCTCTAGAATGATATTTGGGAATTTCGAGGTTG
Organism: Taxus chinensis; assembly: GCA_019776745.2. NCBI lineage: Eukaryota > Viridiplantae > Streptophyta > Pinopsida > Cupressales > Taxaceae > Taxus > Taxus chinensis. The sequence goes on from JAHRHJ020003226.1 coordinate 205,584, forward strand.
TAAATTCCAATTTTGACACTGTTTAACACTCCTAAAAAATGTTAGTAAATAATCCAAGGCCCTAACTCTAAACAATGACTATATTCTAGAGAAATTGATTGTAGAATTTAAACCCTAACAACTTTAATTTTAGGAATGCTAAAATGCTCAAAATAATTCTATGGTAATGACGGAAATTAGAATTTGAAAAAAACCATCTTTAAACTGTGACGTGATGGAACTGTGAGAAGTTCCATAAGGGGTAGAATGATCCTAGTTTCTTATATTTACTATAATAAATTTCGTTATAAGTATAAGAAATAATAAAGTATAAAGATTAATAAATGACCAAAAAAGTATAACTACATAGCAAACAAGAATGTGATCGCACCATAAGTTTTTCTGCGTTACAGTGCGATCACACTTTATCAAATATCAGTTTGAGAAAATTTCATGGTTTTGGATTTGATTTTGAATTCCCAATCCATAGACTAATTTTCCCTTAATAGATCCAAACCTAACGTTTAGAAAGTGAATCTGTGAATAAATCTGTGGTTTTACAAAAACACATCAAAATCTTCATGTAGAGACATTGGACATGAAACACTCAGCGTTATACACATGAAGGGCTTCAATAAAAAAATTATATTACGACATCAATGGCTCGGTTTCACCTTGGTCATGATATACTTCTTTATTAGCTCCCTTCTAATTAGTTTTAAGGATTTCATCCTTAATTTATTTACCGTAGGTGTGAGAAAAATCAATACTGCTTTTCTTGTCAAAACGTATGCATATGTTTTTGAATTACAGCATGATTTACTATTTTGCTTCATCCAAATTTAAAAAGAAAGTTTCTTCTTCTAAACATCATTCTATGTGTATTGGAAAGAAGAAATAAATGAAGAAATTACTATTTTCTCGTTACTGGGGCATCTGTGTACACAACAAATCAACTTCATTTTTGGGATGTGATGCACTTTGAAAATTATAAAAAATTCTATATTGATCGAAAAATTATGAAAAATTAGTCGTACATCATCTCATGGAATTAAATTAAATTTCTACAAAAGGGATTTGAAAAATAATTTATAGAACTCAAAACATGGGGTTGTGGGGAGTCAGACACACAATAGGTTCTTATATTTTTGAACCTCTTCAAAAATATAAATACTTTTTGTGCACACCACATTTGACCCTCTTAATCTCGACATTTTTAAAAAAAATTAGTAGTTTAAGGAACTAGATTTCAAGCTCTATGGTACTTATTCTCACCACTTTGTCAAATTTTGAGAAGATGCATGCCAAATTATTAGATGAAGTTCAGGTTTCGCTGATTTGAGGAAAAACCATGTGTCTACTTTTGACCCCCTTTTGGTCCTCCATTCCCATGCACTTACCCTATGTTTTTTCTATTTGATTATCAGATCCTTAGTAGGTGTGAGATTGCCCTGATAAAATATCATGAAATTTTAGAAAGACTGAATTAATGGGCACGAATCTTAGAGATTCTACAACTAGTGGCAATACAAAATCAATATGTGATGTGTGGAAGTTAGGGGGAGCCTGGAAGGTGATTTGAAAGTAAGTCCATGGATCTCTTATAGTAAAAAGGAGAGTTTACAAACAAAGGAAGGCCAACAAGTAAGTTATGTTTATCTTTATTTTTCATTATGTGTATTTCAAGTTGTCATAGTATCATTTATCATTCAAAAGGGGGAGAGACGGCCCTGGACTATGCTCAGAAATGTGAAAAAAGTTGAAGGTGGTCCAATAGGTTTTGCATGTGTTTTGCCATCAATGACAAATGAGAGATTGTATGCATTGTGTATGTGTTTTTTATTGATTTCAAGTAAAACTGATGTCAAAGGGATTCAAGGTGTTCATTTTGTTAGCATGATGTTTCTAGTGGCATGAAGAGGGTTCATTGAGTCAGTATGAGGTGTCCTAATGAGTTGCATTGCTGTAGATGAATGATAACTAGGTGATATTGCATTATCTTAGTACATGGTTAAGAATTTTGGTGACACGTATGGGCTTCAAGAATTTCTTATAGGTTGGTATTATGTATAACATGTCCACTACGGTGTTCCAAAGGTGGATAAGTGTCTTCAAGGTGATATCAGGTCAAATTTCAGTAAAGTCATATATTAAAGAAGACAATTTATGCTTAGTCCTAGTCCTAGTTCAAGAAGGTGATGTAGTAACATGAAGTATGAGGTAGAGAATGTTAGTATGAAGCATGTAAAAAGTATGTTGATACTAAATGACATATGTAGGTGGTGTAATTGGTCACAATCAAGTGTATGATGCACATCTAAGGTCCTTTTGAAGAATATCATTGAATATAAGGCAAGTCTTCTCAAGTAAGTCATGGTGTTTGAACACTTTCAGACGTTTTTGAGTTTTGATGAGGTTTGGAAATTATGGAGGAGGTTGTTACAATCCTTTGTGTCAAATTTCAGGATAAGAATCAAAGGAAGAAGTAATAAAATTCATTTTTGGTCATATCAAGTTCTAAGGAGTGAATTTCCCACATCAAGGTCATGTTTGAAGTGCTCACTTGATCTTATAATATTTTCATGGAGACCTACTAATGTCACCATAGTTGAGGCATGGAGCTATGAAAATTTTGCAGTTTGAATGAGATGAAATAACTTCTTGTATTTTATGAACAATTGTTAATAAGTGTATTTGGTCTAAACCCTCCCCAAAAACCCTAGCTCAGAATAGGAAATAAATACATAGTATGGGAATGAAATGAATTGGGAAATCCGGGTATGATGACTCAGGCATGTAGAGGGCTCCTTAGAGGACATTTTTTGTGGTTTGTTTCATGTTTCAAGTGTTTTTTAAGCTAGAGAAAAACTATGTTTTGTGAAAAATTGATGGTACAAGTTTCTGTTGAAGGTTTCATGAAGAGAAACACATTTTTATAGGAATATTTGGATGTGTACTAATTGGTCATGAAAATATTTAGGCAAGTTCAATGCAAGAAATGGGAGAAACATGTCCTCTAATGTGCCCTACAGCTAAAGGCTAAAGAGAGCTAAAACCAATTGTGTGGTTTAAATTTGGTATGGTAGAAGTGGGTATTTGATCATGGGTCTAGATTTTTGGTATATGATATGATGTGTTAAAGTTCTTGGTTCGATCTGAGGTGACTTATTTTAGTTGAAGACCTATTAGACTAATTATCTATATTAGGCTTATCTAATAGATTGTTTGGAACATGTATGAAGGCATGATTTTATCCATATAACTTATGAATGATAATGATTTATCAGATGTATCATGACCTTGGTGATGTGGTCCAAAATATGGTTAAGCTTGAAATTTATGGCTGGAGTATGTGATTTTGATCTCTTAAGATTCGTTCTTGAGACCAAAATTGCAGGTTTGAGAAGTTTTAAAGATGGGGTTTTTTGGAAGCCTTGCACCTTGATTTGGATGATGCCATGAATTGTTCCATGTCCCTCATAATTTATATTTTTCATGATCCTTGGTGAAGAGTTTAAATTTGTGGTCATTCGATTTTGGGCATTTATTTTTAGGTGTTTTAGACCTAGATGGAGTTTCTTTCTTCTTAGTATGATTCATGAGGAAGATGGGTTGTGCAGAGTTGTTTGATCTTGTACGTAGTGTTGAGAGGATGTTCTTGAATTGTGTGTATCTTGAGAAGTCATGGTGAAGTTTTTTATTCCCTTGAAATATGAATTTATAACCGTTGGAGTGATGAGAGTTTTTTAGGCATACTTGTGGAGCGTGGTTATGTTTAGGCCTATGCCAACCTATATGGTCTCTTGTTGTGATTTATATGAGATGACATATGTTTTTTTAATTTTTAATGAATAAAATTAATGGTATTATCTAACACTTGGTTTTGTTTATGATGATTCGAGTATAAAATTGAAGTTGTGCTTGTTCATTTGAACTAGTGTTGGCTGGAGAGGTGTGAGCGAGCTAGAGGAAGTGAAAGGAGAGTTGTAAGGGATCAATGAAAGAGAAAAGAAAAGGAATGAAGAGTTGAGAAGAGTAGAGGAAAATGGCATAAAGGTCACATTACCTAATCATTATATGAAGATGCAAATTTGAGCGAGGAATAAGAGGAAGAATTTTGAGAGGGTGTTGAGTGTATGGAGTTGAACTAGTCGTCAATATAATTTTTTAGAGAAACTAGTCACCAAGTGATCTTCATTTTCGGGTTGCTAAGTTAGTGCTTGGTCATCTTAAGGGGTTGTAGCTTCCTTGTAGGATTGGTTTCTGTACACACCAAAATTTCACGTGTTATATAGTTGGAAATGGTTCAAAAAATCCCTAATGATGATTCATGTATTTTACAAAGGTGTTTGAAACCCTTTATCTCTTTGCAATTCATATTTATAGCTTAGATTACCTTACTTAGGGCCATTTCCTTATTTTTCATGGCTTTCTGCATTGTTTTCATTAATTTTTTGGCCTTATGTTACAAAACCTCCGCTCTTCCAATTGCGGTAGTTGTGCGACTTCTACCATATTTGGGTGGTCGTGGTGCAACCATCGCCCCACTTGGGCGGTGGTTACATAGCCACTGCCCTGTGCAGACCGGCAGTATGTGGAATTAGCTGGACTTCCCACGCATGATTTTGGACACATTTTAACTCACTTAATTTCACATGTAGCACATATTTATTGATCAATTTTGATGATTTTAAGCTTGATTTATTCACATCCACCTTCATCTTCCACTTTTAATTGTTGATTGAGAGTCCCAAATTTCCCCTCATTGTTGTGATGTGCCACCCCAGTTTTCCAAATGTCTTAGACTATTTCCCAACCAATGTTCTATAAAATCAATGCTTCTTCTGAAGAAAATGGCCAGAGATTTTTATTGTGATTGTATTGTTATGATGTTGAAATCATACAAGAGACTACATAGCCAAAACATTTTTCTCTTGCGTTTAAAATCTATCTGCATTGCTATGAGGCCACTTACAAAGCCACCATCTTTCCATACCTTCTTCTTTGTTTCTTATGTATTCCCAGCTTCCTAGACTCACGTGAATATTGAAGATTGGAAAAGATAATGAGGGGACACAAGAGTAAAAACACAACTACCTTTGCCTCAACACTATAATTTTCTAAGTTGGGGTGAGATTAGCAATTGAACTTCCTTATTTCTTTCAATTCTTTATTTTAAATTTGTACACAAATATTTACTAGCGTAGTAAATCATTTCCATTTCAATTGTTGCAATAGATAGATCAAACAATGTACCTTCCATTTCTTTTGAAAATATTCTTGTGATAGATAACATTCATGCCTATCCCTATGGGGTTGTAAGGGAGGTGTTTCTAGAGGAATGCTCCTGCATTAGTTTAAGAATCAACTCTCATATCATTTCATTTTTAAAACCTGGATTTAGTGGATTACTTTACCATATATAAGTGGTACTTTAGGATCAAGATAAAAATACCTTTAATTTCCCTTGAGGAAATTTTTCATATAGATTCCCGTTCCCTTTGAGGTACTATACAGGATTCACATCCATAATAACATTTTCAAAAAGTATTTTGTTATCCATATTGCAGATTTAAAAAATGAATGTAGATGATACTCCTTACATGGACAAATAGATACGGTCTGAATGTTTAGGTTCTTGTAGAATAATCATTAATTAATATTAGACAAAGTATTTGAATATGTGTGAAGAACACCAATTGTATATCAATCATGAAGAATTAGTTTACTATGGTACAAACACGATATAGTATTGGGGACATCATATTTCAAAAGAATGAATCAAAAAAGACTTCTTTTCCAAAAAATAGGAAAATCAGAAAAATTCCACCACCTTCTAGTTTTAAAAAAAAGTAAGAATTTTCTTTGGTCATGTTGGGTATTCATAGTTAAGGGTTTGTATATTATTTTAGTACAGGTAACATTTCCTATGTTTTCCATGTTTACTACCGAGATTGAAGAAGTTTATGATCCTAGGATCCTCAACCTATTTTCAACAATATTTTTGAGGCCCGTTAATGATAAAACTAACTTTTGGTTCCTATGGTCTTGAGAGGACCTCAATTTGAGGATTCCTTTTATCATCATCCAGCAATAGCATGCATTCTTAATGAAGCATCCAACAAAGGGTCTACACATTCTTGTGGTACCAACCCAAGAAGAACTAGTGCCAAATCATGTATCCTTATGCATATGTTTACATCTAGTATTTCACTTAACACATGTCTGAAAGAAATATCTATAAAACAAACTCACAAGGAATTCCTTGTTATAATGTATGTCTATCAACAAATTGAGAGAGTTATCACACACTGGTTACATTGATATAATTTTATATGTATGAATTATTCTTGTTAAAAGTGTATGATGAACAAACCATTCAGGTAAGTGGAAGAATTATTAGGTGGTTACCTTGATCATATAATAATTCATTGTGAGTAATCCCATAAATAAAGGTAGGAAGAGCTACATATTGTCCCTGATAGATTCCTTGTAAAGATGAAAAACTACCAATTCAAGATGAGCTAATCCATACATTTACCTGAATTCCACTACAGTGAATAGCCATCTATTCATTCTATATTGGTTGTCTTAGCATCACCATGGGTGGCATTGACATGTGACAATTATCTTTACTATGGTGAATTTTCCATCCTCTTTCACTACTAAACAAAAGTGGTCCCTCAGTAAAGTACTAGTTCAACTTTTCATTTCTATTATCTTAAAAGGAATGTATATTCATCCATCCTGGTCTCCTAACCCATTATTGTTACACATGTGGATTAAGAAAGGATAAAAATTCATGATTTTTGTCAGGATATTTTGATGATGAATCCATTAGGAGGTCACTAGGCATAGTACTACCAAACTATCCAAAGGATTATCTTATCATGTTGGACTATCAGGATGGCCTTCTCAACTACAAGGATGTAAAAAGATATGTTCCGCTTACAATCCTGATCAAGGGACCAAAGAATGGGAAGGCATCCGCTCAGTCTCTAGTAGAATAATCAACTCTCCAAACATGGGCCACACCATGAAGTTCATTGGAGAGCAAGGTTCCAGTGATCAAGTTTTGTGGACTTGGATTTCTAGATGAGCTCTACCTAGCATGCTAACGCTCTCGAAAATAAGGAATAAATTCTTGTAACGTAGACTGGTCCCTGTGCTACCAAGATGGGAACAATACGTTTAAGCTTTAAATTTTTTGAGGAAAAGGTAGACTACTATTTTACCCCTGATCCTACATGAATATTTATCCAAATATTTTGTGGCTTCCCAAAGAATAGGCTAGTTGTTTCAGGATCATCAGGTCCACAATTTATGTCTATTGTGATCCCAACCAGGCATTTAAAACATTAATAACAAGTTAGGGGCATACAGGCTTCACCATCTATCGGGAACCCTCATTTCAACATTGGTGAATAGGGTTTAGAGTCACTAATAAAGAATTAGAAAACATATCATACTAAGCATGTAAACATCAAGGATAGGAAAGGTCCCTTAGGCACTCAAGACACCAAATTCGTGTCTTACGACCCCTTGTGACCCGCATCCCATTTCGCAACCTAACCTCATTACCTAAACCTTACACAATTATTTATTAATTACCTCATAATTGATAAATCCACATCGCCTTACCCGCCACCTCACTTGGCCACCTCACCATGACCTAGCCCTAACCCTAAACTAACCTAATTAGGACCCATGACTTGGTCTAGACTCACATCCATAACTAATGCCTCCTTACTCGCACCCAAAGCCGACCTTCTAGCCACTTGACCAAGCCCGCAACTGATCTCTCGGGAGAAAAGCAGGGAAGGTGGGCTATTTTACTAAAAATAGCCTACTTTTTCCTTACCGATGCCGGTTCCTACTCGACCGCCGTCGGTTACGCAACCGCCATCGGTTCCCTGTAAATGGGCTCCCCAAACCAAAACAACGGATCGGAATTTCATTTGGGAGATCAGTCAAAAGGATTTCTGGATCAACCGAGGGCATTGCGAGCGAGGAACAGAGTCCAGACCTTCACTTGACCAAGCAGAGACGAGTGAAAATACTAGACGTGTTTACAGCAAAGGAGATCAACTTGCACCTTCATCAAAACCAGTAAGTTACATCTTGCATGTCCTCCATTATAACATTTCTTATGCTTCTTGGATCTCAGCGCTCCTAAATCCATTTCTGAATCCATTATCCAACGTACCATTGCCTCTAACTATCATTCTTTAGTTTCTAACCATCCCATTTCCTAATACTATCCAAAAACCAGCCATTACAAACACCACAACCAGCCCAGAAGATCCTAGAACCCACCGGTATCGGTTATCAGTAACCGCCATCGGTTATAGGTAACCGACATCGGTTCCTTTTGATCAAAACCAGGAAAAACAGCCCTTCCCCTACCCAGTTCAGCCAAGCAATTTAATTGATATTTTACAGTCTTTTGTGTTAATTCACGTTAGCAGGGAAACTGACCACCTTCGAAAGGAAGTTTTACATTTCCTGGGCCCAAGGCAGTTTCCTCATTTATTGTTTAATCAAATCTTGTGGTCTTGTGTTCTTATTTGCAGGTAGTCCTTCCCAGACAAAAAGGAGTTCTCCGCAGACAACCTGATCTTTCTCTACGGTACGCGCACATCATCTCGACATTCTACAGGTATTCCTCCTAACCCTAACCTTATCTGTTTCTAAAAGGAACGAAGCATTTTCCTAGTGAAACATTTTGGCACGCCCGGTGGGACCCATTTTGGGTTTTTCTTTATTTCTTGCTTGCTTTCATTATAGGGAGCATACTTGCTGTTTTCTTCTTCTAAAAATATTCACGAGGTATTTTTTTTATTTTGGTAAAGGAACTTGCTTTGTTTTTGCGTCTTGCATTAGTGAAAGCCATCTCTTTTGCTTCATCAAATATAATTTTCGATTTGGGTTTTAAAACACATGCATTGCATTCCTGCCTGTTGTTTTTCAATTCTAGCGAACATAGATTAAGTAACAGGTCGTACACGTGGGGGTGATATCCACGGTATTGACAGGAAATTAACCTTAGTTTCACTGCACAACACATACCGAATCACTTCACAATTAACACAACAGCTCAAACATCCCCCCTTTTCCGCGGTATTCCTCCGCCCGATTGAGGTAGCCTTATAAGCCAAAACAAACTTGACATTTCCCCTAGGTCTTGTTGTTTAGGATTCTGACATCATCTTACGTCTAAAGGCATAAGCCCACGATAACTAAAATTAACCCTAGGGTTAGTCTCTAGATTTGCGTGTGCCTCTTGCTTGTTTTCAAATCCTGTTTTCTCTGTCATACTTTGTCTTCTGTGATCAATAAATTGATAAATATACTCAATGTTGCTAAAAATCAAATTAGCAGCCCTTTGTATCTTCTTATCCTAGATTTTTGACACCGGCATCGGTTAAGAGACCGACGTCGTTTTCCCTGTGACCGACACCGGTTAGTAAACCGATATCGGTTACTGTCTCCATCAGCCCCTGACAAACCAGCAACTTGCCAAATTCATCATTTTGAGGTTGTTTTTGTTCTTGATAGATTGAAACTTTACTGTGAACTGCTGTCCATGGTTGTTATCACTCGAAAGCAAGCCGCCGCCATGGTTTCACACGCTTGCTCTGTTTCTTTGCCTGAATCACCCCCTTCACCTTCTGTGGGGAATCCTACTGATACCAGTGAGGTTCCTAAAATTCCGGTGGGAGATAAGGACTTTGCCAAGTTTCTGGATGCTAATTCCAGCGCTGTACAATACTATTTGTCTCATACCCCTGACCGTACACCTGATGGTCAGCTCCTTGTAGGTATGCCTATCAGTATAGCTGCTCATTTGGCTCCCACTCCGCCTGGTAATACCGCCTTGCTTCCTGCATCTCTAGCCCCGTCTCCCAATCTGACAGCTGCAGAGGTTCATACCACCCCGATTAGCTTTCCTTTTGTTAATCTTGGACCCCACGTATCGTTACCACCAACTGCCCCTACCTCATCTCTTTTGCAGACTGCTCCATTCATGACTTGCTCTCTGCCACCTATCCACACGAGCTTTCCTTCTCAAGCTCCGCCTACCTTTTCATTCCCATACACGTATCCAGTAACCTCAACACCTTATATGGGACATCCCTATTCTGGTGCACCATCATCTCATCCAACCACTGATTTCATCAAACAAATGATGGATAAAATGCAAAATCTGGAGGCTTCGGTTTCGGGAAGTCGTAGCGCCTTGACATACGAACAAGTTTGTCGGGAGCCCATTCACCCTTCTGTCCCCCTTCATTCATATCCTCCTCAATGGGAGTTGCCGAAATTTACTCGTTTTAATAGTAAGGAGGATCCTCAACAACACTTGCGATCATTTAGACATGCTTGTTATTTGATTGCCCATAATGACGCCTTGTTACTCCGCACCTTCCCTATGTCCTTATCAGGACCCGCCTTGGAGTGGTACAGTGCTTTAACCCAGCACTCGATCTTCTCTTTTAACCAACTAGCCCAATCTTTCTTGGATCATTTCTCCATTAACATTGCTAAGAAAGTATCTATCACCGACCTTTATGCCATCCGACAATTCGAAGACGAATCTATCGCAGATTTCGTGGGACGATGGCGCGGCCTTATCAACCAACTTACATATGCCTTGCCTCAAACCGAACTTATCGAACTATTTACGCGGGCTTGTGCTAAGCACATCTCCCCTACCCTCCAAATTCAAACTTTCCGTACATTCGACGAGGCCTTTACTATGGCTCGAAAACTAGAAATTCGAGCCTTAGAGGAAGAGAAATTGCGGTTGCGCAACAAGAACTCCACTTTCAGAACTCCTGATTCTACCAATAAACCAAATACCACCACTCCTCACGCGTCCACCTCTTCTAAATCAAAAGGAGCTGTCCACGCGGTGATGGTCAAATCCCAACCACCGTCCAATACTCCACCAAAAACCACTTATAAATACAAAGCCGAGCCCATCAACTACACTCCCTTGGGAGAAACCTATGGTGTGATATTGGAGAAATTGCTCAAAGCTGGGGCTATCACCTTGCCCCCTGTTAAACCTCACTCTGGGTTTGACTCCACCCGCGCAATACCTTCCTGGTACAAAGAAAATGACTTTTGTAACTTTCACCGCGTAAAAGGACATAGTCATGAAAACTGCAAGATGTTGAAAAACATAGTGCAGGAAATGGTTGACGCAGGGGATATAACACTCGATAATCCTAACGCCCCTGCTAACCGAAATCTGAAAATTTTCAACAAGCCATTCCCGAATCACTCGTCCAGCAGTAACGTGAACCAAGATATCTTAGCTGAGGAGAGTGTTCATGAGATCCATGCAGTCTTCGATTCTCAGCCAAAAGCCTCTATTGAAAAAATTTTAAATCAAGCCTCTCCACCAACACAGGAGTTTGAATCTCCTTCACCACCATCAAGCCAAAGTGAAATTATTCCTTTACCCATAGAAGAGTTAACTGCCCGGACTTCTCTTCTCATCAACGAGTCTTCTTACACCACATCCCTACAAGACTGTGAGCGGATGCTATCTAATTTATCTATTTCCCAAACGTCCCCTTCTACCACTCTTGCTACACAAGAGGAAGGCTCACCACTCCTTTTGACATCCTTAGACGAGAAATCTCTTACACTGACATCACTAAATTCTTTAGCCATGACAGACCCTCTCCAACATGCCCTTCTGCCTATTAGTCCCTCATCACCTAAATCTTTTCAACGACCAGTCGACCTCTTAACATCTATGGATACAGTGCCTCATCTACCCCCTGTATCACTCCCACAGTGGACTGGAATCACAACCCACCTTTCTTCCATACCAAAGTTCATATTCACACGTGAGGACTGTCATTCCGCAGAAGATAGACAGGCCCTATGGGAACGTCTGAGCAGGCCATGTTCTACTCAAATGCAAATGACCATTCCGATGCCTCCACCATATACCCGAAGTGCCTACAAAAGCTTAAAATTCCCATGTTCTCACCTTCACCCCCCTCACCTCTACCGAATGCCCCTTCCACTTCTATTAACTTAGCCAAATCTTCCCCTACGCTCGGGACCTCACCAATGCCCAGTCTAACACACCCGCCTAAGCGACTCGATTTATCCAAAAATAAACCCACCCCGCCACCTAGAAGACGAACGCAATCCGTGCCTCTATCACAATTAAAACCCTCATCGTCACACCCACCTTCCATATTGGGACCTCATCCCTCCACCTTACACCAATATATCATACCTCCTTTGTTTTCTTCAAAACGATCTACGCCTTCTACACCTATACAGAGATCAAAGGGTATCACAACATCGTTACCCCGCGTATCCGGTCCACCTATCAACCCTAAACCAATCCCATCATCAAAGGATTTATTTTCTGTCACTCCCCTTTCTCCGTGGTTGTTTCCCGCTACCACGCCATCTGTAGCCTCATCATCTAACCAGCCGAACGTAACTTCTGTGTCAAAGAAACCACGTTTAGTGAAAAACATGTGTCAGCACCCCTCGGCTAAACCACCACCTGTACGAACCAACCACGCCCAAACATTACCAAAACCCGCACAACCAACACCCTCATCCGATTTTGACCCCCTCAAAGGATCTTACGCCAAAATCCTTGCTATGTTGGTGGAGAATGCGACCATTTCCCTACCTCCACTTAGACCTTATGACCCGTCTAAACCCCGACCTATGGGTTACGATGAGTCTAAAATCTGCGCTTATCACCGCACACCAGGACATGATGTGGAGGGATGCAAAGCTCTAAAAACCATCCTTCGTCAGTCACCTCTCCCGGATAGAAAGATTAAGAAAGACAACTTACGAAGGGAGAGACCTCTAGCGTCAATTCCCTCTACTATATCATCTATCCCTGCCTCACCAAGATCTATCATTATTACAACCCCACCTCTTGAAGACCATGAATTATCCCAACCATCTTCCTCATCTCAGATCTACGAGATTAATATGATTAGTGTCGCTACTCGAGGACAGAAAAACAATGGGAAAGCGAAAGAAAACACACCTGCGGCATCTCTTTCTCCTTCAACCATCCCGATTACACCACCACCTAAAGTGGTTATTCGCGGACCCGCCTATCCCGTCTCTAATGGAGTTGCCCACCGAACCATGATCAAACAGCTTCATCAATCGCCCGTAAAAATGACACTATATGATCTCATTCAGACTTCTGAATCTCATCGACAAGCTCTCGTTGAGATCCTTCAAGGGATAGAGGTTTTACCCAACGAAACCCTGCCCGTTGCCTCCATTCTAACACCCAATCACGTTGCCTCTCTCACCAAACAATCCATCTCCCCCACCACTTCTGTCTCAAAACAACAAGCCGCTGCAGTTAGTTTCTCGGAAGATGAAATTATCGACTTTGGTGCAGAAGACCCTGACCCTGCCCTTTTCATTTCCGCTTACGTCCGAGACATTCGAGTACGTCGGGTTATGATTGACGGGGGCGCTAGCCTAAACATCATCTCTTCAAAAGCCTTCCAACAAATGAACATCCCTTCTAGTTGCATGTGTGCCAACCCCATCATGTTACGGTCATTCAATGACGCTATTACTTCTACCTTAGGCACCGTGATCCTCAACATTCGCGTAGGCCCACGTACTTTACCCGAACTCTTCTATGTCCTTGAAGGAGAGTTCCAATATAATATATTGCTGGGTCGTCCTTGGATTCGAGCCATGGGATGCGTTCCCTCAACATTACATCGATGCATAAAATTTGAGTACGAGGGGAAGTCCTACACTGTAAAAGCTGATCCTCCCCCCTTCAAAACTTGCAATATGTTATACCGCCCAAACGATGTGCTTATACCAATTAAGACACCCATACATTCAACCCAACCATCCTCTTCAAATGTACCTCAACCATCCACCTCAACTGCACCTACGCCTTCAACTGATGAAACCACCGTCGCACAAACCACTTCTCTTCCCGCAGCTAACATCCCAACCTCCGACCCCTTAGTAGATGTTTTTCATCGCCTCACGCTGGGGGAGTACCGCCTATATAACGTTAGTTCTTTCCCTACCCCGCAGGAGTACGGACAATTACATGCACATCCCACCTACGACCGTCGCGTGGGGGAGGTAATCTCTTACGGACCACCCCATTGTCGCACTAACCTAACGTATGGGGGTGTTGACGCATCCTCCATTACCCCTGAACCTCCTCTTGGGGTGGTTCCCTTCCAATCCGATTTTCAATACCTGACAAATCGTCGCTTCGCTCTCACCTTCTTGACTCGCTGTGCGTGGAAAGGCTTTGGTTTTGGCCTTTACGAACAAGGCCGACATACACTCATTCCCGTGACCACACGCAAACATAATGATCGAAGTGGTCTCGGTTTTTCCGAAACACCTACACAGGAGACACCTCCTATCAGCTGTATCCTGGAAGAAGAAGACGTTGCCCCCACCGAACCATCATCACCCACTTTGCCATCATCACCCACAGAATCGATGGACCCTGAATCTATCCCTCCTAACTTTTTTTTTTCATAAATACCATCTTCATAGGTCCTCTCACTTATCAACGCGATAATGAGGACCCATCTTCCATTCCCCTTCTATATCCAGACATGATCGAAGAAGATTCGCCTTCGATTAATGTTGTTGAGTGCCAGGATGACGACTCCATCCTCACTTACCTTGGGGCGGACGACTCCTATCTTCAACGCGCCTTACCATCTGAAACTCAAACCATGCTGAACGAATCTACTATAGAAATCAACATCCACACGGAGGAAGATCCTCACATAGTGAAGATCGGACAATCCCTTAACACATCAGAACAAGCCGCCTTTACTACCTTTCTCCGTGCTCGCAACCAAGCTTTCGCATGGTCTTACGCTGACATGCCAGGAATTGATCCTACCATTGCCGTCCATAACATCACCCTAAACCCCGATTCCAAACCAGTCAAACAGAAATTGAGAAAAATGCATCCACGCATTGCTCTCTTGGTCAAAGAGGAGCTCCAACGACTCCTTTCTGTTTCCTTCATTCTGCCTATTGACTATCCTCAATGGATTTCTAACATCGTACCTGTCACGAAAGCGACGGGGGGACTTCGGATATGCACGGATTTCCGGGATCTTAACCTCGCTTGCCCTAAGGATGACTTCCCCCTCCCAAGTATTGATCAACTTGTTGATCTCACTGCGGGTCATGAAATGCTTTCTCTCATGGATGGCTTTTCAGGATACAACCAAATTTTGGTTGCCCCTGCCGATCAACACAAAACCGCCTTCATAACTCCTTGGGGAACCTTCTGTTATCGTGTCATGCCATTTGGCCTTAAGAATGCTGGTGCTACCTATCAGCGGGCTATGACCTACATTTTTCATGACATTATGCACACTATCCTTGAAGACTATGTCGACGATCTTCTTGGCAAGTCTAAACATCGTAGTGAACATCTCGATGTTTTAACCATTATTTTTGATCGCCTGTTACAATATTCTGTCCGCCTTCAACCAAAGAAATGTGTCTTTGGTGTTCTTTCGGGAAAACTTCTTGGCTTTATCGTCTCTTTGCGTGGCATTGAGGTCGATCCATCTAAAGTAAAAGCTATCCTAGAAATGCCCCCACCCAAAAACCTCAAACAATTGCGTAGTTTGCAGGGTAAACTTCAATCCATCCGGCGTTTCATCTCCCAACTCTCGGATCGATGTCACCCTTTTCATCACCTTCTAAAAAAGGACGTTGCCTTTCAATGGAGTGAGGAGTGTCACCAAGCCTTCGAAGCTCTCAAAACGTATCTCTTGCAGCCACCCGTGCTTATCCCACCCCAGGACGACCGCCCTTTCTACCTTTATCTTTCCGCCACTGACCATGCTATAGGAGCTATGCTCGCACATCGAGACTCGGCACGCCGAGAGCAGGCCGTTTATTATATAAGTCGTACCCTCGTGGATTACGAGACTAGGTATACACATGTAGAAAAATTGTGCCTAGCCCTATCATTCGTCGCCACCAAACTCCGACATTACCTCCTGAATCACAAAACTTTCGTCATCACCAACACAGACCCCATTCATTATATGTACGCCAAACCACACCTAAACCAACGCATCGCTCGATGGCTCATGCTCCTCGCCGACCTTGACCTTGAGTTTATACAACAGAAATCAATCAAAGGACAAACTCTTGCAGACCAACTTGCGGAGGCCCCTCTACCTGGGGAACAATTTACCAATTTTACCTTCCCCGACGAACTCATCGCCACTCTTTCACTCGGAGAAGAGTCGTATCAAATGACCCTCTTCTTCGATGGATCTAAGTGCCAGCGCGGCGGAGGAGCCGGCGTTGTTCTCATCCCTCTTGACGCTGAACCTATGCCTCTTTCATTCCGGCTTGATTTCCCCTGCACTAATAATACAGCGGAATACGAGGCCCTTGTTCTGGGTCTCCAAGTTGCGATACACTTAGGCATTAAATCTATCAATATCTTTGGTGACTCTCAATTGGTAGTCAATCAAGTTATGGGCATCTACCAATGTAAAAATGAGGAACTTCAGAAAGTACAAACACCACGTGGAAGTCACTTCTAGCCTTATTTACTCACTATTCTATCCAAACCATTCCCCGCTCCACTAACAAATTTGCGGATACTATGGCTTGCTTAGCCTCGCAGATTCCTGCCGCACCAACTGACTCTGAATTATTCGTTGTGGTCCAGCAACTTTTTGCACCATCCTATTCAACCCCGGTAGTTTGCATGATAAATACTGTGTCTACTAATTCGCAGGATACCTGGTACCACCAATTTCACGACTACCTTACAATCTCGGTTCTCCCACCTGACCTTACTAGTAACGGAAAACGTGCTTTTCTTAAAAGTGTTTCGCGTTATGTTGTCATGGGAGGACTCCTCTATAAACGTGGCTTTGATGGTATCCTCCTTCGCTGTCTAACCGGCGCCGAGGTCACCTATACCATCCAACAAGTACACGATGGGATTTGTGGTGGACATTTTAGTGGCCTTGCCGTGGCTAAACGAATCCTTCGCCTAGGTTATTATTGGCCTACTCTCAATAACGACTGCTACGAATATGTTAAGCGCTGTGTCATGTGTCAACAACATGCCAACCTTCAACATACTCCTAGCCACCCGCTACAGGTCGCACGAGATCTTTGGCCTTTCTCACAATGGGGTTTAGACCTTATTGGCGAGATTCACCCAACTTCTTCACAACGTCACCGTTGGATAATCACAGCGACCGAATATTACACAAAATGGGTGGAGGCTATTCCACTCATTTCAATTCAAAAAAGAAAAAATTATCGAATTCATTAACCACCACATTATCTGTCGTTTTGGTATTCCTCATCGCCTAATAACAGATAATGGTAAATCTTTCAAAAATAAGTTGTTACAAGACCTTTGTGACCACTTTGGTATCAAACTTAGCTTCTCATCACCTTACTATCCACAAGCCAATGGTCAGGCCGAATCTTCTAATAAAACTTTAACCAAAATCCTCATGAAAGTCGTCAATGAATCTGGAAGAAATTGGCACGATCACATTCCCTTTGCCCTTTGGGCTTATCGTACTAGCATTCGTACCTCTACTAATGCCACACCTTTTTCTTTGGTATACGGGTACCGAGGCTGTTTTGCCTCTCGAAATACAAATACCCTCCCTTAGAATATCTCTTCAGGATATTCTCACCAACGATGATTTCCGTCAAGAGCGGTTAGCCCAATTGGAGCTTCTTGACGAACGCCGGAAGCGACCTCCTCTGAATTCCGGGAGGGCGAACAGGTGCACCCCTATCATCATCAACACGGCCTCCTTTTCTCTGTCTGTGTGCGCTGTACATGTCCCCATATATCCACTGCTCGCGCTATGATATGTAAAATCTGGCTGCATCCCCAAAAACCCATATGCTATCCATGGCAGTTCTTTTCTCTAATCCACTTGGAAAACGGCCTCTATCCCTCGAATCGGTAGCCTGCAGGATGCGATACACCTCCTCTAATGTGAACGGTCATCTCCCCGGTCGGCAGATGGAACACATTGGCCGCCAGATTCCCCATCTCCGATGAGGGTCGACCATCAGGCTTGTGATGTGGCTCTGTCGATCGCTCTGTTCCCTCTGGACCCCGCCAAGCCCCACCCTCTCGCATGATGGCCCAATGCCCGCAGATATGTGTGGCTCATCCGACTCAATAATTGGAGCATCCTATCACGCATCGTCAACTGGCTGACGTGCCTGGCAAATCACCCACATTCTTATACCCACTCGTTCTAATAACTCTACTTTACCATCTACCCCCCTTTTTTTGTAACCCCAAAACCTAAACCCACCCATACCCCGGGTTCCTACCTACCCAAACCCACTCACCCAACCCACACAACCCACCCCACCAATCACCCTATCCACCTTCCAACCTATCAACCCAACACCCTAACCCCACCCATACCTCGACTTCGCCCTACCTACCCACCACCCGAACCCACCAAAAAACACTAAAACCAACCATCCTAACCCACCCATACCCCGACGCTCTACATACCCACTCACCCCCCCCAACACGCTACCAATTACCCACCCGAAACCCAACCTAAAACCCTAACCCCCATCCTAAACCCAACCATACCCCCGACCTCTCTACCTAACACCAACCCAACTCAACCCACCCAACACAACCCACCCCACCAAGTCCACCCTAACCCCTGCCAACCTATCAACCCAACACCCTAACCACCCATACCCCGACTCCACCTTACCCACCGAACCCAACCTAAAAAACATACACCCCATCCTAACCCCAACCATACCCCCGACTCTCTACTCTCACCCAACTCAAACCCCACCCCCAACCCGCTACCCTTACCCACCCTAAACCCAACTAAAAAAACCCTAACCCGCCATCCAAACCCAACCCTACCCCACTCTCTACCTCCCAACTCCAACTCAACACCCAACCCCACGACAACCCACCCCACCATCACCCTATCCACCTACCCCACCCACTCACCCAAACCCCCCAACCCCACCTTCAAAACCAAACACATACCACTAACACCCCTAACCCAATCCCCTGCCCCACTCCCAACCACCCAACCCAACCCCCAACACCATACACCCTAAAAACCACTCTCACACCCATCCCTCCCTCCCCCACCGATACCGGCCGATACGAGACCGGCCGGTCCCCCCTTTTAAAACCTCACCCTCGCTTTTTTGCGAACCGATGCCGGTCGCCTACTGACCGACATCGGTCCCTATTTACTGCCCGAGCCGAACCCGCGCGCGTCCCCCAAAACTCATTTTTACCTATTTCTACCCATCTACCCACCCAAAAGATCCCTAAAATTTTACACACCTAGCCGCCTTAGCATATCTAACCTATCTACCCTCCCCTTTCTCACAATTACCCTCCATTTACCCATTATTTCCTACAAACTACCAATTCCTACCCAAATCCCAAAAACAACATAACTCAACCAAACCACCAAAATAAAGAGTTTGAACCTACCGGTACGACAACACGTCGTCGTGGTGGGATGGGTGGTGGCGTGGCCAGCTGGTCCAGCCCTCCAGCTCCTCCTCCTATTGCCATGGCTCCAATCCTGATCTGCTGGGTCCCCGGCCAATCCCCTTGCCAGCCTCCTCAACTATTCGGGCCCACTATCAACTCTCTCCGCCAATCAAATAGCTCCACCTCACTCAATACCCCTCCAAATCAACTCTCCACGTCAGACAAGTCAATTTGGATTACAAATAACAACAATGAAAATGACAGGCCGTATATTTCTTTTTATAGGTTTTTCGACTTAAACCGATGTCGGTTTCCTTTTGCCCTAGGAAACCGGTATCGGTCCCTTAACCGATATCGGTCATGATGAATCGACATCGGTTTGATACCCCTTTTACCCCATTCTTTGTCGTTCCTTACTCCTTGCCTCTTTTTCACCTATATCGCCTATATCCACCTTGGCTGAACACCATTTGTCTACCTATTCGGCCCGACCTAAGGCCTCAACCTACCTATTCGGCCCGACCTAAGGCCTCAACCTCCCTATTCGGCCTGACCTAAGGCCTCAACCTACCTATTTGGCCCGACCTAAGCCTCCACCTACCAATTGGCCCGACCTAAGGCCTCAACCTACCTATTTGGCCCGACCTAAGGCCTCAACCTACCAATTGGCCCGACCCAAGGCCTCAACTTACCATTGGCCCGACCCAAGGCCTCAACATTACCTATTTGGCCCGACCCAAGGCCTCACCTACCAATTGGGCCCGACCCAAGGCCTCAACCTACCTATTCGGCCCGACCCAAGGCCTCAACCTACCTATTTGGCCCGACCCAAGGCCCTCGCCCTACCCAATTGGCCCGACCCAAGGGCCTCGCCCTACCTATTCGGACCTACCCAAGGCCTCAAACCTACCTATTTGGCCCGACCCAAGGCCTCGCCCTAACCGTTTGGCC